>CP139505.1:83511614-83619745 GCA_021014915.2 Artemisia tridentata subsp. tridentata
ATTCTAAACCCAAAATATTTGAAAAGCACATTGTTATATTTTCAATATAAGGGTCAAAAAAAAGGGGTTTTTTCATGTTTGTCTAGCTCTATTCCTAAAGTTTTTTTTGAATCCTATTATGGCAACAATTAAAGAGATAAGGCAATGATAGTTGTATATATCAAACTCTATGCTGACCATAAATGGCAGCTGGGAAAAATGGGACAATGCATTTATCGTATGTCTAAAAAATGCAGGTAACTGTCAATTATTTGAGAACAAATATAGAAAATAATAGTGAATCTTTATATTTTATTTGCATCAAAAAATCCAATGATCTATAGGTTTTATTTTGGGGTTGGTTTGTTTATTTAAGACACTTTTGGCCTACGTAATTTTTCACAATTACTTTTTAAAATTTTGCTAGAGAATAACAAAAGACAATGTCTACACTCCCAGTGTGATCAACTGAGAGTCATGCTAACTCAAACAACGGGTCTGAGATGCTTGTCCATATTTTAGTAAATATGCAATCGAAGACATTCAAATGGCACAACAATGAATGCTGTTTGTGGAAGATTGGCTGGTGTAATTCGGAAAGGGTAATTTTATTCTATAGCTAGAGAGTTTGGAACATTTATGCCCAGAAAAAGGCTGATACCTAAGAGAGATACAGGAAAAGGAGAGCAAAAGGTCATGCAATGACATAATGACACTATTGGAGCTAAATGCTCGTGATAAGAATATTTTTATTCAGAAGCTTAAGGTCTGACATGATTTCTAATGTTTGCCTAAGTCGTAAAAAGGTTGTGGTATGATGTTCATCTATGTTGTTTTTTGCATTTTCAATTATGTAGCTATTTTAATTTTGACTATGATGTTGGTGAAATGCTTTGCTAAAGCAATGTAATGTGATTGTAAGATATTTTAGGTTTAAAATTGATGGCTTTGTTAAGTGAAATTGCATAACAACCTTTCTGTTTTAAAAACTGTCTTTTGATCTGCTCTCTTTCGTCTGTCTCTTTGCATTGATCTTTTTATTTTTTATGGGCGGAGGTTGCTGGTTTTTCCTGCTATTTAAAACAAAATAGTTAATGTCTGCATTTGTAATGTCAGCTTCAAATAAGAGAGAGTGTTAACTGAAATGTGGCATCCTGGCTTCTTCTATTGGTGAGCTTATTCCTTTTGTTCGTTTGTTTTGTGAAAACCATTGAGAGTAAAATTTATCGTTCTCGCGTTTGATTACAATTTTAGTTTCTATAAAAGTACAACCAATTAGATTACAGTGCAATAATCATAGGTGGAAATGCTGACCTCCCCCTCAAATACCTTTTGTTATTTAAACAGTCTTTAAACAATGGTATCACCAGACTATTGGTTACCCATTGAAATAGCAAAAGGAATTCGAGGGAAATAAGAGTAATCATCTAGTTGGATGTTCCTTTGTCTTTAACCAAATTTGCTCTTGCATAATTGTAGGTGCATTCCACAAAAGGTCCTGTCAACAATATTGCAATTCTCAAAGATAGATGGGTAACAAGATGGTGCGAAGAAGTAACCCTCACAAAATCACTTGTCAAACAGCATTTTCTTCGGTTTCCCTCTATCTTTGGTGAAATCCCAAACACACCGATGATCAGACCCTTTTGCAAATGAACTTGGCAACATGCATTAAACAATTTCGGTTTCTTAAAAAATGTACAACCAATTAAATAAGTAGATAATCATCGTAACAAACACATAATAGTAAGGAAAAAACGTAGCAACCTTCGTGTGCAAAATTGTAACTGAGAGAACAGAAAAAACATACAAAGTATATATGGGTGTGCGTCAAAATTTGTCGCACAAAAATATTGACAAACTAACAATGATGGATGCACAACCATGCAAATATAGTAATAAGCAGGCTTGGTCTCCGTACATCCATCATTGAATTCCATCTATTTTTTATATTTATCTTGTCTCCATAGTATGCAGAGGTTTTGATATAAAAAACCTGTTGCAAGGAATATAATATATATAATAAAATATATATATATAATATATAATATATATATAATATTATATATATATAAATATATATATATATAAAAAATAGACTCTTTAAGATACAATAACCATGCATATACAAATGCATCATTTTATATTGAAGTATCGCATAAAAAAAATTGAACAATACTTATCTCTCTTTGTTGTAGTAATATAGCAACATGGAAAATGAAGTAAGATACAGTAACACAATCTTTTTTCAGATTCATTGCTTTTTCTAGATCTTCATTCAAGCCATAAATCATGAACCTCAAAAAAAAAAAAAAAAAAAAAAAGGAAATATATTTGGGTATTTCACAACTTGCTTCTGTGTGCATCTATTCAATTAAAATTTTACTTGAACCTCTTAATCAATCTGACAAAAAACAAATTTCAACAACTGATCACTATCAAAGACTACAAATTGAATCCTATGAACACATATTAATACCTAAGTTTATGCCTACAGAATCTTTAATTTTCAAATTCAAATTGACTAAAATTAAATTTTATACCTTTGAAAGGCAGACATACAATGTATATAATATGGAAGCTGACCAGCAGCCGATCTTGACTGAGTTGAAACATAATTACTGAGTAGTGAGCGCGCAAAGTTGAGGGGTACAAAAATATTGACAAAGTATCAACGATGGATGTACAGACCATGCAATACATAATAGGTCGCTCGTCTCCATACATCCATCGTTGAAATTTTCCGTCTATTTTTTATATTTAGTTTGTCTCCATAGTATGTAGTGAGGCTTTGGATATCAAAACCTGTTACAGGGAAAAAATAAAAAAATATAAGCAAATCATGTAGTAAGTGGGTTAAGCATGTAAATTTTTAGCAATACTTATCTTTTGTTTATTCTAGTTATGTACAACATGGCAAATGAACTAACACAGCGAAACAAAAAGTTTCGAGTTCCAAAGAGAGTAAGTAGTAAGAGAGGATCAATGATGGATTAACGATAATGCATGATGATAATATACATAATAAGGCTCAGGTCAGCGATTACAGATACATTGGGTATGTTACTATTGTGTCAACTGTAGCATGTTGGTTCCCTCCAAAAATGAAGTTATTTCCAGGAAAAAAAACACATGGCAAGTTCCCTCCAAAATAAAGTGAGTTCCAGGAAAAAAAAAGTAATGGCTTTCATCATTGCCTCGTATTACATAGATATCCTGCACACAAAAAAAAAAAAAAAAAAAAAAACATACACACACAAGCAGACCTTGGCGCGTAAATCTGTAATTGGAGAAAATAGGGTATCATTAAGCATTATATAAAACTCCTTTGACTCGACTAAAAAAGTGGCAGCTTGTTAAAAAGTTTAAGCACATGAGCAATTTCAAGCACAACTATGTTTTACGCATCTTGGCAGGTTCAGTGGTACAAAAGGTCCTGATAATCCGTTGTCTGCATTTGAGCATAACAGCAACCACAAATGATGTACATCGTGTGTCAATATTAGGAAATGAAGACTACTTTACCTGGTATTCTTTATTTGCGGATACTAACAGTTGATGTTCTGTGTTTGTCATGGTAAGTTTGTTTTCGCATATTCGCAAATGTAGTTTCACAAAAGGTCCTGATCAACAATACGGTTCAATTCTCAAAGATAGATGGGTAATAGAAGAGGATTGTGCGAAGAAGTAATTTGCACCAAATCACTTGTCACACCATTCTCTTCTGTTTCTCATCTATCTTTCAGAATTGCACGCTATTGTTGATCAGGGCCTTTTGTGGAACTATAGTTACGAATATGCAAAAAAAATTTACCATCACAGACACAGAACACCAGTGTTAGTATCGGCAAATAAAAAATAACATATAGTCTTCATTTCCTAATATTGACACATGATGTACAACATCTGTCGTTACTATTATGGTGAAATGCAGACGACCGATGATCAGAAGCTTTTGTAGCACTGAGCCTACCAAGATGCATAAGAGACAGTCGTCTACTACAGTGGAGTAAGACTCTAAATTTAAAATATGATAATCATGCATATAATAAGGCAGTGATTAGGCTCATATTTTATAACCAAACAGGGTGAAAAAGATGTATGACCACCCATGGCTGCAAACAAAAACGGTTGCATAATGATGCCATCCAGTCGTTGCCATGCCAAGTTACGGATACAATCTTTGAGTACCCAATTCATTAGTGTCAGAAAATAGGTCTGAATCATCATAGCCCTACCCTAAGTAAGGTAACGAATGATGTTTTGTAGGAAAATAAATGTGAATAAAACTGGCAACGACCTACAGCTGACCAACAGTTGATCTTGATCTAAGTTGAAGCATAGTGTACTGAGGTAGGTGAACGTGAAAACTTGAGGGGTACAAAAATATTGACAAAGTATCAATGATGGATGCACAGACCATGCGAAATCAGTAATAGTTGTGTTCGGTGTTGGTACATCCATCATTGATATTCTGTCTATTTTTTATATTTAGCTTGTCTCCATAGTATGCAGTCAGGATGTTGAATATAAAAAACCTGCTGGCAGTAAACAAAATTCTAAACACAGTCGTGTACCGCAGTTGATTAGGCTTGTAAATTTAAGATATCATAAGCATGGATATACAAATGTAGCAACTTTATATTGGAGTATCGCATAAAAAAATTAGAGTAATACTTATCTTTTCTTTTTTCTAGTTATGTACCAATATGCCAAATGAACTTAGACACAGTGAAACAAAAAGTTTTGTGCTACAAAGAGAGTAAGTAGTAAGAGAGGATCAATGATGGGCCAACAATAATGCATGATGATAATACAACATCGCATTAAAAAAATAAGAGAAATGCTTATCTTTTGTTTGCTATAGTTATGTAGGAACATGGCAAATGAATTGAGAGACAGCGAAACAAAAAGTTTTAACCTCCAAAGAGACTAAGTAGTAAGAGAGGATCAATGATGGTTTAACGATAATGCATGATGATAATATACATAATAGGGCTCAGGTCAATGATTACAGAAGTGGTACCCAAAACCGGCCTTGGCTGCAATCATCTGATCGTTATGCCAAGGCACGTGTTATCGCAAACTACACTTACCAAAATAGGATATTGTAACAGCTTTCGTCATTATCTGTGATATTCATCATGCATTACATGCAACAGTCATAACCAAATTGAAGGACGACCATTCACCAAATCAAAAGGGTCTCATCTGTAAAAGTTTAAAAGTTTAGATTCCTAAGAACCCAACATTGAAGCAATTAGAAACCCAAGGGGGTGCAGCAGTTGTAAATAGGGTAATTACTTGCAAGATGTTCTTCTGTACAGAAACATATTGGCAGATCAGCTATGAGACCAAAAGGAAGATTAAAACACCAAAAAAAGGAACCAAAAAAAAGAGTCTGGGCAGAACAATACATTTGCATAAGAAAAAAAACATGTAAAGATTATCATACCTGAGTATATGCCCTATGTTTCTACTTTGCTGCTTGTGTGTGCAGGATGATGCTAGATTGAAGAGAACAAAGCTAAGGAGTAGAACTTTCTGGTGTATGCAGGATGATGTTAGCTAAATTCATAGGGAAAGCAAACCATTCTGCCTCTCATTTAATGCACCATAATGGGATCAAAGTATACCTGTACGATGGAGAGCAAAAATGGACAAAAAAAAACTGAAGTGTGGATGCTACAGTAGAAGAAACTCTATCTGGAAATTGTGTATTATATTTGCTACAATTGACTTAATAGTAATTGTAAAGGAAGGATTATTTAGACAGCCAATGTATGATTGCCATGTGGCCCACTAAGAGGATACACCCAATAGGAAGCATACAACTAACTGTCTTAATACTTGTATTTTGTTTTTTTCCTGGAACTCACTTTCTTTTGGAGGGAACTTGCCATGTGTTTTTTTTCCTCGAAATAATGGTCAACGATAATGCATGATGATAATATACATAATAGGGCTCAGGTCAGTGATTACTGAAGTGGTACCCAAAATCGGCCTTGGCTGCAATCATCTGATCGTTGTGCCAAGGCACATGTTATGGTAAAATACACTTACCAATATAGGATATTGTAACATCTTTCATCATTGCCTGTGATATTCATCATGCATTACATGCAACAGGTATAACCAAATTGAAAGATGACCATTCACCAAATCAAGAGGGTCTTATCTGTAAGAGTTTAAAAGTTCAGATTCCTAAGAACCCAACATTGAAGCAATTAGAAACCCAGGTGGTGCAGCAGTTGTAAATAGGGTAGTGCTTATTAGGCTCAGATTTTTTTTACCGAATAGGGTGAAAAAGATGTGCAACTGGCCATACCTGCAAAGAAACACGGTTGCATAATGATGCCATCCGGTCCTTGACTGGGCAAGTCACAACCCCAGTTTTTCACCACCTACTTGATTAATCTCAGAATTCACCATTTTCTAGAGTATAACTCGATTCCCAAGTTGATGCGCCACCAATGGAACAAACATCCATCCCATCAATATTAAGGTCTAAACCATTTTGAAATACAGTTTTAGAACCGGGGTTGAGGTTTCATAAACTCGTATGTGGTTGTAAACCTGTATCTGAAGCCAGTTTTTCTGATATTCATCGTGCAATACATAGATAGCTGCCGGGAAAAAGGAATGGTGGTGTTAGAGGAACAGTGTAAACAGCAATCGTAAAAAAAAAAAAAAAAAAAAAAAAAAAAAAAAAAAAAAAAAAAAAAAAGCAAACAACAGCAATTCACACAGGTTGAGCTAGGGTAGCTGCTGTTTCGCTCTGACTTTTAGAGGAAACAGAGTCAAAAAAGATATAAAGTTGACGATTGACGGAAACAAAGACGGTAGCATAATTATGCCATCCAGTGTTTTGATCCGTAACTTGATGGCCCATCATAGGCCTTTACTATCCTGGGAAAATAGCAAACTACAGTGCTGATCTTCTGATCCAACAATATATAAATACACCCCGTGAAAAAATTTGAACCACAAAACTGATACAGTAGATCATTAGGCTCAGATTTGTAACAGGAGAAAGGGTAAAAAAAAAGTCTGAATTTCACCATGGCTGCAAATAAAAGCGGTTGCATAATAGCAATATGCTATCACGCCATCCGGTAATTGACCTGCCAAGCTACGGGTTCAGACTTCCTATTACCGATATCATTTGATTCAGAGAACAGGTAATCACCATAGCCCATTATTATCCTAGAAAAAATAGAGCCCGTTTAAAAATTTGAAACCACAAAACTTGTACAATAGATAATTAAGCTCAAATTTGTAATTGGAAAAAGGGCCAAAAAAAGTCTGAATTCTACCATGGCTGCAAATAAATACGGTTGCACAATAGTAAGTATGCTATCACGCCATCCGGTAATTGGCCTGCCAAGGTACGGTTTCAGACTTCCTATTACCGATATCATTTGGTTAACAACCCAACAAACACACATGAGTGACAATAGTGAATCTCATAACGGTATACTTATCAGGGTCAAAACAATAGCAGGCTAAAACATAGTGGATAAAAGCAGCCCGAAACCTCATACACATAAAACACCCCCAGCCTAATATCAAAAAAGAGATCGGATTAGTTGGTGTAATAGAGTTGATAATATGTCCTGTTTGCACACGTGGAGGTTGCTGAAGCAACTATTTGTCGCAGTCTACCATCCTTCCACTTGGTGCACCAGGACAACAGATTTATCGTACCATCAGACCCAAGTCAAATGCGCACGTTACAATACAGATGTAACGCCTCAAAAATGACCCCTTTTTTTTTTTTTTTTTTTGGGTAATAGTCTAATTTACACCCTTTTTATATCTAAAATGCACCTCTTTTCCTTCACTTTCAAAAATGGGGGTAATAGTCTAATTTACACCCTTTTTATATCTAAAATGCACCTCTTTTCCTTCACTTTCAAAAATGGGGGTAATAGTCTAATTTACACCCTTTTTATATCTAAAATACCCATTTTCCGAAAAACGACTTCTAAGACCAGAAAATTAACGAAACTTTCCCGATTTCATTAGTATGCCCTTGGGCTCATTTCTGACCAAAAACATTGGTTGTTTGACCACTCGGAATAGTACTTTAAATTTTGACGGGTTATGCACTAAAACCCATTTCAACCCATTGACACTCCAAACCATTTAAAACACTTCATTTACCCATCATACTTAACCAACATCCATAACTTAACCTACTAAACTTGACTCATACACTCATGACCCGTTCACACTCCAAAATAGGTGTGAACCCACTTACACCAAACACCCCCTTAAAACTCATTAACCATACCCACTTTTTACCCAATACACATAACAACTATGTAACCACTTAAAACACACTTTACTTAACCTTTCAATTATATTGCAAAGTTGATGGTACAAAGTCTTGACCCATATCTTTCCAAAATGGGTGAGATTGGCTATTTACCAATCACCCTCCTAATTACCACCATAAACACATACCATTAAGGCTTCTTGACATTTACATAAACTTGACTCATGACCTATCATGACTAAGGACCATGGATGACAACAAGACCGTTATATTGCAAAATGACCACATGGATTGAAATATACCAAACACGAAAGGACACTTCGGGGCTTCCAACTTCAACACACTTGGTCCAAAAGATTACGGTCTTCTAGTTACCTTCTACAACTACACTAATGCTTCCTTCCAAGGCTACGACTAGGCTATTTCCTTACCTTTGGCTCCTCCACTTGTACCTACAAAATTTACATTAACTATAACCGTAAGCGAAAACGCTTAGTAAGTATATAAGATATAACCAACATCACATTTACATGAGATTGGTGATTAACACCAATCATAACATTAATAAGGAGCATAAAATGGGATTATTACTCACCTTGACCAAGCAAGTAATTATATAACATTAACACATTTAGCATTGGATCCAAGCTAACATACATTCACAAGCTCCATAACAATCACATTAACACAATCATAACATTAACATCATACCATTAACAAGTTATACTCATATACTTACCTCAATTTCCTACTAGCTTCCTACTTAGCTTGAGTTGGGCTTCTATAATGATTCCTATTTCAAAATTAACCTTAATTAGCAACTAATTAACTAAGAGAATCATAAATTTACAACCTTTATCAATAATACCCAATTTCATGTCAAGAACCCTAATTTCACAATTGGGAAAATTACTTACTTGATGAAGAGACTACAATTAAGGAGTCTCTAATGGTTCTTGATCACTCCTAGATAATCAAAATGAGTTACAATGATGATTTTGGTCTTCCCTTCTTTTTCTCCTCAAAATGTCGACACATATGAGCTCACTCAATCTTTTCCAGACAATTCTAGGAGCTAGATATTTAATCATGTGTAGGATTAACTTTGGTCATTTGGCAATTGTAGTCCATCTAAGTCTCATTCTTCCTATTTTGGCCACACATTAAGTTATTACTTAATCTATAACACATAAGTTATATTTACATAGCATAATATTTACATAAATGATACCTCATCGGGATACGGGTGTAACAATTCACCCCTCCTTAAAATGAGAGTTCGTCCTCGAACTCTACTCATGAAATAAATGAGGATATTCACTCCTCATCTTTTCCTCCGTTTCCCACCTAATACTCGTACCTTTACGATGTCTCCATTGAACCTTTACTAACAGAATCTCTTTGTTTCGAAGCTTCCTCACTTTCCTTCCTAATATTGCTTCCGGTTCATCTTTTTGGGAAAGCAACTCCGGATCAATTTCGATGTCGTTTAAGGAGACCACACTTGTTTCGTCCGCCAAGCATTTCCTTAAGTATGACACATGAAAGGTATTATGAATATCTCTCATTTCTTCAGGTAGTTCTAATACATATGCTACCTCGCCTACTCGTTTTAATATTTTGAATGGTCCTATAAACCGAGGACTAAGTTTCCCTTTGTTTTTGAACCTAAAAATGCCCTTCCACGGGGAAACCTTTAACATAACCAAATCACCTACCTCGAACTCGATTGGTCTTCTCCGATTATCGGCATAGTTTTTCCACCTATCTTGTGCCGCTTTAAGTCTTGTAAGAATCATTTCAATCTTTTCCGTTGTCGCCAATACAACATCCGTGCTTGCCAATTCCCGTCTTCCCACTTCTTCCCAACACACAGGTGTCCTACACCTCCTCCCATAAAGCATCTCATAAGGCGGCATATCAATACTTGCATGATAACTATTATTGTATGCGAATTCAACTAGAGGCAAATGGTCATCCCAATTACCTCCAAAGTCAATCATGCAAGCTCGAAGCATATCTTCTAAAGTTTGAATCGTCCTCTCGCTTTGCCCATCGGTTTGAGGATGAAAAGCCGTGCTCATATGAAGTTTCGTACCTAACTCTTCTTGGAAATCTTGCCAAAATTTTGAAGTGAAACGCTCGTCTCTATCAGAGACTATAGAAATGGGCACTCCATGGCGTGCGACTATCTCGTTAACGTATATCTTAGCCAATTTGTGAACGGGCATATTCTCTCAGATCGAAATAAAATGAGCACTCTTGGTTAGGCGATCTACTATGACCCAAATCGTATCGTTCTTCTTTTTCGTCCTTGGCAATTTCGTAATGAAGTCCATCGTGATCTTTTCCCACTTCCAAACCGGAATGTCTAAAGGTTGAACTTTTCCATACGGTTTTTGATGCTCGGCTTTGACCTTTAAACAAGTTAAACACTTCTCAACGTACTTAACACAATCTCTTTTCATACCCGGCCACCAATAGTTCTTCTTCAAATCATGGTACATCTTTGTAGCTCCCGGATGAATAGAATATTTCGACTTGTGTGCTTCCTCTAGGATCAATTCTTTGATGTTACTACGAAAAGGAATGTAAACCCTTCCGTACCGAGTCTTAATCCCACGACTATCTTCTTCAAGATGCGGAATGTGGGAGGTGATACCCTCTTTTTCTCTATTTTCCTCTTTCAATGCTTCCTCCTGAGCTAACTTGATCTTATCAAAAAGGTCGGTCGTGACAATCATCCGCAACGATTGGATCCTAGTGACTTCATTTTGATCCTTGCAACTCAAAGCATCCGCCACCACATTCGCCTTACCGGGATGGTAACGGATTTCACAATCATAGTCCTTCAACAAAACAAACCATCTCCGTTGCCTCATGTTCGGATCTTTCTTATCAAGGAAGTATTGGAGACTTCGATGATCGGTGTAAATTACAAACTTGACACCATACAGATAATGTCTCCAAAGTTTTAGAGCAAAAACCACAGCTGCAAATTCAAGATCGTGAGTGGCATAATTTTCTTCTTGCTTCTTTAGTTGTCTCGAGGCATAAGCAATTACTTTACCCCATTGCATAAGAACACATCCGAGACCGGAATAAGACGCGTCGCTATAAACCACCATATCTTCAGTTCCTTCCGGCAGTACAAGAACTGGTGCTTCACATAACTTTCAACGTAGATTACAAAAAGCTTCTTCTTGTTCTTCACCCCACTCAAAAGTAGCATTCTTCTTAGTAAGTTTTGTTAGGGATGACGCAATTTTGGAGAAGTCTTGAATAAATCTACGATAATATCCCGCAAGGCCAAGAAAACTTCGAATCTCACCAACATTCCTTGGTGCGTGCCACTTCATCACAGCTTCCACTTTTGAAGGATCAACCTTGATACCATCGGCATTAATAACGTGATCAAGGAATTGAACTTCTTGTAACCAAAATTCACACTTTGAGAATTTAGCGTACAATCTTTCTCTTCTCAACGTCTCTAAAATCTCCCGCAAGTGCTCGGCGTGTTCCTCCTTACTCTTGGAATAGATAAGAATATCGTCTATGAACACTATGACAAACCTGTCTAGCATCGGTCTACATACACGGTTCATAAGATCCATGAAAACCGCAGGCGCGTTCGTGAGACCAAAGGGCATGACCGTAAACTCGTAGTGTCCATATCGGGTCCTAAAGGCCGTCTTTGGAATGTCTTCTTCTCGAACCTTCAATTGGTGATAACCCGAACGGAGATCGATCTTTGAAAACCATCGTGCGCCTTGAAGTTGATCAAAGAGGTCATCGATTCTTGGTAACGGATACACATTTTTCACCGTGACTTTATTCAATTCGCGGTAGTCGATGCACATCCGCATACTACCATCTTTCTTTTTAACGAAAAAGATTAGAGCTCCCCATGGCGAACGTCTAGGACGAATGAAACCCTTGTCAAGCAATTCTTGAAGTTGACTCATCAACTCTTTCATTTCGGACGGAGCTAGACGATAAGGAGTTTTGGCAATAGGGGTAGCACCCGTAACAAGATCAATACGGAATTCGACTTGCCTTTCGGGTGGAATACCCGGCAAGTCTTCCGGAAAGACATCACAAAATTCACTCACAACCGGAACATCATCAATACTTTTCTTCTCAAAGCTCGTATCTACCACGTGAGCCATGAAGGCATAGCAACCACGTGATAAATATCTCCTAGCCTTCATTACGGAGCATAGCTTTAGTTCACCTTTTCTTTTATCACCATAGATAACCATTTCACGACCGCTAGAATTCACAACTCTAATGATCTTTTGGCTACAAAGGATAGCCGCGTTATACTTGTCAAGCCAATCCATCCTAATAACAATATCAAATTCCCCGAGCATAATGGGAATTAAGTCAATCTTAAAGATGTTCTCATCAATCTCTACCTCTACGTCTCGATATACATTAGACACAACAACAATTTTACTATCGGCTATTTCGACTTCTAAGGGTATCGGAAGTTTGACTAGTGGAGAGGTTAGTTGCTTGCTAAAATTATAAGATACAAAGGACACACTAGCACCCGAATCATATAAAACCCGAGCGGGTACAGAATTAACAAGATAAATACCTGTGATGACATCGGTCCCCGACTTGGCTTCGTCGACACTCATTTGGTAAACTCGAGCTTTTGGTTTTGGGACGTCTACTTTCTCTTCCTTGACGGTTCTCAATGATTTTGCTTCAATTGCCTTTGTTTTCAGGCAATCCCTCAACCTATGCCTAATTTCGTTGCACCAGTAGCACACTATCATCGGTTTGGTGCAATCCTTGCTTTGGTGGTCTAGAGCTCCACATTTGTAACAACCCGGCGTATTTCGTCTACATTCCCCAAAATGGAACTTGCCACACTTTGAACATGCTACCTTAGCTTTGTTTCCCACACCTTTCTTGTCATGGTCAAACTTAGTCTTCTTCCCATCTCGACCTACAAACTCTAGCTTCCTCTTTGGTCCTCTAGCCTCTTTCTCCTTTCTTCTTAGCAAGTCCGCTTCCCTTACCCTAGCTCTACTCAAGAGATCTTCCAAGGTGGTACATTTGAATGGCGAGATCACATCACGAATATCATCCTTAAGCATCCTTTGAAATTTGTCAACTTTAAGCTTCTCGTTCCCAAGGTATTCGGGACAATACGGAACCATATCATTGAACGTCCTCCACAACTCATTCATCGTCTCATTAGTTTGAGTGAGAGATTGGAACTTCTCTCGAATTTTATCAATTTCTTCAACCGGAGCATACTCAGCACTAAACAACTCCTTGAATTCCTTCCAAGTACATGATTCGGCCCAAGGTTCCCCCTTCTCACAAACCTTCCCTTCCCACCAAGTTTTGGCACTATCACGAAGAAAGTTGGTCGCATAGATGACCTTCTTCCTTTCCTCACAACCACTAGTACGAAAAGCACCTTCCACAGCCATAATCCACCTATTACTAACAATGGGTCAAGAACACCGGTAAACCGTGGTACATCACAAGCCGTGAAGTCCCGGTAAGTAGCCTTGTCACTTTTGGGTTCTTTTGCTACTCCACATTCCTTCTTAAATTCCTTGAATTCTTCTTTCATTAAATCCCTAAGATTTTACGTTGTTTGCTTGACATAATAGGGCATTGCTAGTTCAATAGCCTTACCTACTCTTTTTGCCATCATTGAGTCTAGGGCTTTCATTTCTTCTTCCGTGAAACCCCTGAAGTTGAGGCCTCCGGAGCTAGAAGAATAACTTTCTTTGTCCTTATCATTATTACCCACGTCACTTGCCAAAGTTTCGGCATGCTTGGAAGCCGTGGCTTTCGCGACTTCCTTCTGGTGAAGGGTTTCCATTTCTTCTTACTGAAAATTAGCAATTCATAATATCAAGCACAATCATATACTTAACCAATGCATGAATGACATTTTCTATCCTTACTCTAGCACCCTAGCTTGTCACTCGTGTATTATCTAAATGATTTCAATTTCACATATGTTTCGTATTTTTATCACTACGGTGGCCAGGCGTAGTCATAAAAATATTTAACATATGGGTCATCAAAATCACCCAAACAATACACAAATATAAAACACTAGTCTTAAACGCATCTACACAAGGCCTAAGTCTAGGAAATCCTAAGGTGGAATCCTAAATCTCTTAGACCAAGGCTTTGATACCAAGTTGTAACGCCCCAAAAACGACCTTTTTTTTTTTTTTTTTTTGGGTATTAGTCTAATTTACACCCTTTTTATATCTAAAATGCACCACTTTTCCTTCACTTTCAAAAATGGGGGTAATAGTCTAATTTACACCCTTTTTATATCTAAAATGCACCTCTTTTCCTTCACTTTCAAAAATGGGGGTAATAGTCTAATTTACACCCTTTTTATATCTAAAATGCACCTCTTTTCCTTCACTTTCAAAAATGGGGGTAATAGTCTAATTTACACCCTTTTTATATCTAAAATGCACCACTTTTCTTTCACTTTCAAAAATGGGGGTAATAGTCTAATTTACACCCTTTTTATATCTAAAATGCACCACTTTTCCTTCACTTTCAAAAATGGGGGTAATAGTCTAATTTACACCCTTTTTATATCTAAAATACCCATTTTCCGAAAAACGACTTCTAAGACCAAACAATTAACGAAACTTTCCCAATTTCATTAGTATGCCCTTGGGCTCATTTCTGACCAAAAACATTTGTTGTTTGATCATTCGGAATAGTACTTTTAATTTTGACGAGTTATGCACTAAAACCCATTTCAACCCATTGACACTCCAAACCATTTAAAACACTTCATTTACCCATCATACTTAACCAACATCCATAACTTAACCTACTAAACTTGACTCATACACTCATGACCCGTTCACACTCCAAAATAGGTGTGAACCCACTTACACCAAACACCCCCTTAAAACTCATTAACCATACCCACTTTTTACCCAATACACATAACAACTATGTAACCACTTAAAACACACTTTAATTAACATTTCAATTATATTGCAAAGTTGATGGTACAAAGTCTTGACCCGTATCTTTCCAAAATGGGTGAGATTGGCTATTTACCAATCACCCTCCTAATTACCACCATAAACACATACCATTAAGGCTTCTTGACATTTACATAAACTTGACTCATGACCTGTCATGACAAAGGACCATGGATGACAACAAGACCGTTATATAGCAAAATGACCACATGGATTGAAATATACCAAACACGAAAGGACACTTTGGGGCTTCCAACTTCAACACACTTGGTCCAAAAGATTACGGTCTTCTAGTTACCTTCTACAACTACACTAATGCTTCCTTCCAAGGCTACGACTAGGCTATTTCCTTACCTTTGGCTCCTCTACTTGTACATACAAAATTTACATTAACTATAACCGTAAGCGAAAACGCTTAGTAAGTATATAAGATATAACCAACATCACATTTACATGAGATTGGTGATTAACACCAATCATAACATTAACAAGGAGCATAAAATGGGATTATTACTCACCTTGACCAAGCAAGTAATTATATAACATTAACACATTTAGCATTGGATCCAAGCTAACATACATTCACAAGCTCCATAACAATCACATTAACACAATCATAACATTAACATCATACCATTAACAAGTTATACTCATATACTTACCTCAATTTCCTACTAGCTTCCTACTTAGCTTGAGTTGGGCTTCTATAATGATTCCTATTTCAAAATTAACCTTAATTAGCAACTAATTAACTAAGAGAATCATAAATTTACAGCCTTTATCAATAATACCCAATTTCATGTCAAGAACCCTAATTTCACAATTGGGGAAAATTACTTACTTGATGAAGAGACTACAATTAAGGAGTCTCTAATGGTTCTTGATCACTCCTAGATAATCAAAATGAGTTACAATGATGATTTTGGTCTTCCCTTCTTTTTCTCCTCAAAATGTCGACAAATATGAGCTCACTCAATCTTTTCCTGACAATTCTAGGAGCTAGATATTTAATCATGTGTAGGATTAACTTTGGTCATTTGGCAATTGTAGTCCATCTAAGTCTCATTCTTCCTATTTTGGCCACACATTAAGTTATTACTTAATCTATAACACATAACTTATATTTACATAGCATAATATTTACATAAATGATACCTCATCGGGATACGGGTGTAACAACAGACCTCAACAGCCTTACCTGCAAAACAAATCAAGAAAATCCCCAAATTAAGAAAACCCCAATTTCACATAAAAATTAAAATCAAATAAACATCTAAATTAAATGATGAATTAACAAAAACTAAATCATAGTCAAGCATAGAGAGGTGAAAAAGGCTACATATATAAAACCCCAAATTTAGAAACACTAATTGGCTGATTAAAAAATTGGGGAAGGAAGGTTCTGGGTTTGTGGAGATGCGGGGAAATATCAAGGGGAAGTGGGACGCTACAGTGCATAAAGAGGTGAAAAAGCCTACATACATAAAACCCCAAATTATTAAGAAACTCTAATTGGATGATAAAAAAATTGGGGAAGAAAGGTTTTGCCTTTGTGAAGTTGCGGGGAAATATCAAGGGAAAGGAACATGCTGCTACAGTTCACACAATAGTAAGAAACCCTAATTGGATGATAAAAAAATTGGGGAAGAAATGTTATGCCTTTGTGAAGAAGAGGGGAAATATCAATGGGAAGGAACATGCTGCTACAGTTGAC
The DNA here is from genome assembly GCA_021014915.2 of Artemisia tridentata subsp. tridentata. Taxonomy (NCBI): domain Eukaryota; kingdom Viridiplantae; phylum Streptophyta; class Magnoliopsida; order Asterales; family Asteraceae; genus Artemisia; species Artemisia tridentata. The sequence goes on from CP139505.1 coordinate 83,528,590, forward strand.
ACAATAGTAACAAAGCCAGTGTATTTTTGCCACGTGTACTTGGGGGGAAGCACCCTGCCCCCTTTTAGTATATAGTATAATGATTGGAATAATTGTTGGAGACTCAAATGATGTACAGTTGTAGTTATGCACTAATCTATTAGCGATGACCAATGGTATCTTAATAACTATCTAAGATCGACATATGTAGTTTACTCATGACAATTGCTATCGAGTAAAATCTCAAAGATAAAAGGATTTTAGTGGATCAAGTTTTTCGAAAAAGTAGGCGGCAACAGGATGATCGTGTGCACCATAACGATCACGTTTTTTGGGATGGTTTCTATATTTTTTTTTGGGTCTCGAGCAACCGGCTAATTGTAGCTCCAATCTTGTTTTAATAAACAACGCCGCTTGATTTTATTGTTTCAGATATAATAAATTTTCGATCATCGGAAGATGAAGAAATTATTGAAGAAGGTGAAGAAGGTGTAGATGATTAAGAAGATGATGACATTTTTTGAATTTTTTGAGTAGTGGAAGTTTTTGTTAAAAAGTACCAATTTTATTGTATAAATGTGGGGTATTTATAAAGATTATTAAAAAAAAAATAAAAAAAATAATAATAAATAAATAAAATAATAATAAAATTACCTGCCATGCAACAGTTGTACTTTTTGGAATTTTGTGACAAAATGAGACTCGGGACTATACTGCCGCTAGGGAAATTATATCACTTTCCCGCTAGGGAAATTGAGAGGAGTGGTGATTTAATGGGTCCCGCGTGCAAAAGTCTTTTTTTTTGCTTTGTTTCTCGAACCGCACCTTCCACACTTAGAGCAGAGGGTGTCATAACTTAAGATTAAACTTTCACCCAGTGCCACGTCAGCGCCACATCAGCTTTAGCTTTTTCACCTTAACTAAAAAAAACACCCCTTATCATAACTCAACCTTAACTCAACTTTAACTCAAGTATTTTCAAATTCAACCCCTAAACTAAAACTAATACTTCATTTAATAAACCACATTAACATTAAATATTAAACATTACAATACGAATATATATATATATATGTACTAAGGGGTATTTGGAAAAATGGCTATATATTATAAAAGAACCATATGGGCTGTATATTATCTAGTAATGGGCTGTATATTATCTCGTAATGGGCTGTATATTATCTCGTAACTGTACCATGGGGGATCCAACAATTTATAAAATTTTATGAACAAAATAATTTAGATTATATTAATTTAACAAACACTCATAAAATTTTATAAATTGTTGGATCCCCCATGGTACAGTTACGAGATAATATACAGCCCATTACGAGATAATATACAGCCCATTACTAGATAATATACAGCCCATATGGTTCTTTTATAATATATAGCCATTTTTCCAAATACCCCTTAGTACTTATATATATATATATATATATATATATATATATATATATATATATATATATATATATATATATATATATATACAATGAAAAGAAATACGAAACAAATACTTATTCATCGTCTTCGGAATCTTCCTGTTGTTGTCGTTGAAGATGTTTCTGCCAAAGATGCTCCATAAGGTCTAGTTGGAGTCGAGTATGCGTTTCTCTGTCGCGTATTTCTTTTGCCTTTCGAAGTTGGACATCACATCTTTCGACCCACCTGTCTTTCCTCATACGTGGTGACGGATCCACCCACATTTCGCCATACTCACGTAGTGCAAACTTTTGATCTTTTAAAATCATATTATGCAAAATAATGCAAGAATACATGATTCTACGTATCTTGACAACTTTCATTTGATGTGTCGGTTGTTGTAGTATACCCCAACATCCTTGAAGCACACCAAAAGCACGTTCGACATCCTTTCGTGCACTTTCTTGTTTCCTTTTAAAATAACCATGTTTATCGTCAGTTGTTGCCGAGAAGGATTTGACGAAAGTTTCCCACTATGGGTAAATTCCGTCAGCTAAGTAATTGTAACACCCCGTTTTCGATATACGCAGCGGAATATAAGTTTGGGGTGCTACTTCAAGGTTCACAGTCATGAAAATAGAAAACGACTCGAAAAGAGACGTTTTAATTAAAATTGTTATCATTCATTATTTAAATCAGAGTACATAATATAGGTCCCAGAGGGAAGTTCGGAAATACGTTATAAAAGATACATTATTCATTTGAATGATAACATAGTGGACACACTTTTTATAAGAAGAAGGTCCACAGCCACTCCGTGCCAAGTTCAGTCTTTTAATTACCTGAGATAAAACATGCTAAAAAGTCAACACAAAGGTTGAGTGAATCCATAGCGTTTAAAGTTATAATCAGTTGAACTGATGGGTGCGTGATGTGTCATTGCGGTTTAGCAGTATTAATGCCTACTCAAGTTTTAAATTTATATTTAGCCAACTTATCAATAACACACACACTTAACGAGCAGTGTACCCGGTCAGTATGAATATAATGGTAAGTAGAGTGTCGATCACTAAGAGTGGAACGTATTATCTAATTATTCTAATCAGTATTTTAATATTCTAAGTTAGCTATACAACCTAATCTAACGCAAGGGGGTTTCAGCCTGAGAGACTGGCACGGTTTGGTTATGATTAAATAGAAAACTAAACTAATGAGCATGAATCAGCGATTAGCACACACGTACACAGATAGATACTTGAGACAATAAGAAGACCTGTCCTGATAATTAAGTAGCTTGTCACTTGTTTTATTGCTAGTTTTATATGAAGTGTATATAATTAACCCTTTCTCGTTGGCTCTAATCTTATCGGTGAGTAAACCCTTAATGATTACTTATGTCTATCCTATTTTTTTAAGAGACGCTAAAACAAATAGGCGAGGAAGGGGCATGGCGACCCAAGCAATGCTCAGCTAGACACAGAGGTTATCAATGCACTAATAAAAGTCACCAAATACATCAACATATAAACTTTAATTAATGGGAAAACAATTTTAAGGGGTGCCCATGATTTTCCGTAGTCACATGGAATCGGCCCATCAATCCTGATGAATTAAAGTGTACTAATACAATAAAACAAAACTACTTAATGAATTGAATACATACAGGACCTTCTTACAGCTCTTGTATCTTCGTTTAGGGTGTGTCTTGTGCTGCTAATACGTCTGACTTTCTGTGTGTATTCTCCTATATGCGTATATGCTCTTGAAATTCGTCTGACTTTGGGGTATTTATAGTTTCTGTCTGAGGGGTCGATGCGGCGCATAGGATTAGTAGATGCGGCGCATTGACTTAACTTAGCGTGGGGTCCAAGATTAATATATTCAGGGAATATTCGTACACCGCCTTAAGATGCGGCGTATCTTGATTTCTCTATGCGGCGCATGCCCTTCCTGTATCTTGGATTGTATCTTGTGAAATCTTGATAGTGATACGCCATATGTAATAAGTATGTTGCGGCGTATCTGGAGCAGAATGAACTTGATCTTCTTGATTTCAGTAGCCTTTTGACATTTCGCTTGTTTTGCTCCATAATTTGTCCAAAATCATCAAGTTTCACCTAATACTTGTTTTTACCTGAGAATCACTAAAGTAAACATTAATGCACCAATTCTCATACATAATATAATAAAACAAGTCAAATAAATAGGATAAATGATGATAATAAAATGTATTTCTTTGAGTTCATCAAATATCCCCCCACTTGAACTTTACTTGTCCCCAAGTAAACCTTAGAATTAATTATATGAAAATGTATCCTAAAAGATATTAGGATTTATTTTTATATTTAAGCACGTATTCGTTTTGAATCACACAACCAAACACTTAACGAATTAGAAATAAAATAAAATATTTTGATAAAAGCAAATCTAATCATTTAACTGTCCAATCGTGACGAATATTCTATCATAAGCTTGGCAAGTATACGCATCTCCCCCACTAAAGCCAAGGAATGACAAGTCTAAAGCGGTAAAATGGGTTTGTTGGTTAAGGGTTAATCATTCTTTTTAATCTCTATCGATCTCACATTCCAGAAAAGGCGAAAAAATCACAAATACATGATCGAATCCACGACCACGATACTTGCAATTGCTCAAATCCTTAACTCGAATGGGCTAAAGATAGGACCAAGTAATCTTTACCAATAATATTATATCAAAAAGGACGACAAAATCATAAATACATAGCCGAATCCACGACTACGATACTTAAGATTGCTCAAATCCCTAATCTCAATAAATCAAAGGTTTGGATAAAGAATAATGTAGGGTATGGATAATATTTGGGATACAAATTGGTGTAAAATGAAAAATAAGCAAAACAGATAAATTAAAATCCTAAGTGTGGTTAATCACTTTCCCAACCATCCCATGAATAAGACTCATATCATTGAATAACTCACGCTTCAACACTTGAAACACACGCTTTAGGTAGACACGAATTATACTCAACAAAATCTCAATCAAAGAATAACCTTAGTTGGCGTTCCCATAACGGCCAACTCCCATTCAATCCATAAATATAATATACAACAAATAGTGGTGATATCTCCCACTTAATACAAAACTTTACAAAAGTTGGTTAAAATAAGCTTCCAACTTTTTCTTCTTCTTTTTTTTTTTTTTTTTTTTTCTTTTTCTTTTTTTCGATTTTTTTTTTCTTTTGACATCAACATATATGTGTAAAATTTCACAACCTTTCCATCACTATTTTTCCGGATAATTTTTCCATACTTTTCATACTTTCAGAAATAACTGTAATAGCGAAAGTAGCAAACACACGAAAAATAAACTCAAAGATATACGATATTTACTTTCACACCAATTGCATTGTGCAATTTCCCGACCTAACCAAAGATAATGAATTACGCACGCGAACACAGGTAATGTAAAGAAACACACTTTGCCTAAAGCAATTAACCACGGATTTTAATCTACAGGGTAGGCTAAGGTGTAAGGGTGTAACGAAACATTATAACAAAGGTGTAAGAAACGAAAGGAATGGCTCTGAGTGTTTTTCTAGGTGTATCTTACTCTAAAAGTGAGAGTAACAAAAGGGTTTATACGGGGGTTAACTAACCAATGTAGTTAGTTAATATCACATAACATATAAAGGCTATTTGGGTGTAATCCTAGAAATTTACCAATTTAGACAAGTCATTCCAATTATATAGATAATACTTATTATGGTGGTCTCGAATAGTATACAAGCCAAGTTCTAAAGTTTACAAGTCACCGGCACACTCATAGATTTGTGAATTTTGATAAGTTCACAATTTTTGGAAATAATGTTATGTGTGCAGCTATGTAATTTAGACTTTAAACAAAAACATGCTAAAAATTTTAAATTTTGATATATTAAGCGCATTTTAAGCATATTTTGCAAAAGTTTAGGACAAGTAAGTGTTCTAATTCTCCAATCCCCCCACTTAAGTTAAACAACGTCCTCGTTGTTTGTGTCAAAGGTTAAAAACTCGAAAATAAAAGAATTAGAACAGAAAAACTCCCCTGAGATTTGCTCGGTATGATCCTCCATTATTCGTATAAGAGCAAAAATCAACTTCTTGTGGATGAGAACGTTTAAGCTTCAAAAATGATGTATCCACAAAAATGCAGGAATCTATAATACCATTAAGACTTTAACACACCTGAATTAAGAAGGTTCAAACTTGCATAATACATTAGTAGTTAGTAAAAATAAAACCAAAAAAAATTAAAATGTAAATCATCAGGTCAGTCGATACGCCGTATCTTATGGAAGAAGATACGCCGTATCGAGCCTGGAATAAATACAAATCAGAATAAAAGATGCGTCGCATCCTTAACCAGGGATGCGCCGCATTAAAATACTGACAGAAAGTTTTAAAGTCAAAAATAAAAAATGTAGAAAATAAAATAAGATATGACCAGTGCAGGCGATGCGTCGCATCTTATGATTGAGATGCGCCGTATCTTCTGCAGGTCTGACAGACTCGACAGAACATAATGTAAAAATTTATCCGGGTTGTCTCCCGGTCAGCACTTGTCTTTATTCCAGAGTCTTCAAGTTAGACTCACGTTCAGCTCCTTAATATCGATCACTGAAAGAGTCGGAAGCATCGCGCTCCCTCATCGCCAGTCCAGTAATATTGAACACTCCTTGCTCGTTCTTAATTTCCACGCCATTCTTCTTTAATATCTGTATAAACAAAGTTCTGTCCCTTTCGGGCAGAGATGACAAAATGATAGACGGGAAATTCTTATTATTATATGGTATAAATATGCAAGGTGGGGTGGTAGTTCAATAAATATATCATCATTCAAATTTGTATTCTCAACTATTCTCCTACGTTTGTTAATTACTTCGCAATCGTACCACTCATCGTCAGAATCATTAACAATATCGCGCATAAGTTCGGTAGGTACATTAAGGTCAATAAATTCCTCGAGGTTCTCATGATTTGGATTAGTTGAGTTGTTTTGTATCAATGTTTCTCCCATAAGCCTAGCTTCTAGATCGAGGTCCATACGTTCTCTTAATCCTAGCACATAGACGCCTCTAATTATGCTTTTAGCAGGATCTTGGCACTTATAGACTAGTTTATTATTCCCTGCCTTTAATGAGATTTTTCTTTTAAACACATTAATCTTAGCATGGGCGGTAGACAAGAAAGGTCTTCCAAGGATTAAAGGAATCTTAACATCCTCGGGCATATCTAATATAACAACGTCTACGGGGAAAACAAACTTCTCAATCTTAACTAGCACATTTTCAGCAACCCCTTCAGGTCGTTTTACAGTTTTATCAGCCAATTCAATAAGCAGCTTAGTTGGTGCTAATTTTCCTAGTCCTAGGGTAGTGAATGTCTTAAGAGGCATAACACTAACGCTAGCTCCTAAGTCAGCTAATGCATTATTGAAAGATAAATCATTAATTGAACAAGGTAAAGTAAAACTTCCTGGGTCCTTTTCTTTATGAGGCAAGGCATGTAAGTCGGTTGCAGGGCTCTCTTCTTTCATTGTAGCCTTGATCTCCTCTTCAATCTTTGCCTTCTCTTTGAGTAACCTCCTTAAACTGATTGAAGAATTAAAGAAAAATTCGGGCTTTGCACCTTCATTACCATTCATCAATCTTCTAGGAAAAGGTATGTTAGGCGTGACTTCTTCAGTAGTGCATATGGCCTTGACATGATCTCTTGGGTTGGTTTCAGTTGAGCTAGGTAAACTTTCGTATCCCCTTTCTTGAAGAACCTTGCTCATTTGTCCGATTTGTTGTTCCAATGCTTTGATCGAAGCTCCTTGATTTCTTGTTATAGTATCCGTTGAGGCTCGGATTTCTTTGATCATAGCAGTGTTCTCTTCATGTCTTTTAGCAGCATTGGCCATAATTTACTTTAGAGTGTCATCTAAAGTCTGCCTCCTTTCTTGATAAGTCGGATTATAGTTGTTCTTTTGATAGTATCCCGGAGCAGCTTCCCTAAATCTTCCCGAAGATTGGAATGGTTGTCCAAATTGTGTGTAGTATGCTTCTTTGAAAGTCTCACTTTCATTCTTATTAGGGCAATCTTTAGTATAGTGAGGTCCTTCGCATTTTTCACATCCAACTTGGGCAGCATAAACTTTCTCATCACGCTTCTTCATCTCTCTACTAATTTTATCCAATTGAGCTTGAATTGCAGCAAACCCGTCAAAATTAGTGATGCTCTTAGACCTAGTAGAGGTTCTGTCATGCCATTTTTGAGAGTGATCAGCAGCTTCTTGGATTGCTTTCCTAGCATTGGCTGCACTCATTTGAGGCACAGCTCCCTTAGCATCCAAAATCTGTCTAGTAGGCACGTCCAATCCTTGATAGAACAATATTATCTCCTGCATTGGGGTTTGATAGTGTTGAGGACATTTTACCAGTAAGTCTTTAAATCGTTCCCAAGCTTGATAAAGAGTTTCATCAGGCTCTTGCTTGAAACAGTTGATAGCCTCCATCTTTTTAGCAGTTTTAGCAGGTGGACAATATCTTTTCAGGAATTTGCTCTTCAAATCCTCCCATGTTTTGATTGAACTAGCAGGTTCATTCCTTAGCCACTTATTAGCAGCTCCTTTAAGCGAAATTGGAAAGATCCTTAGCATAAGTTGATCGTCAGAGACTCCTTCTGTAGTAAACAAATCTGCAATCTCGAGGACCTTTTCAACATGTTCATTGGCATCTTCATCTTCTGTCCCACTGAAAGCATTCTCTCTTAGCTCCTTGAGAAACTGACCCTTCAACTCAAACTTTGACTTTTCATCAAACTTCGGCCTAGCAACTCCTGAACTGTAATCGGTACGGGTTTTGTTCATGTATTCCTCCATAGTAGTGTTTTCCGTCATTGTTTCTGTTTCCTCTTTCTCCTCCTCTTCAGAAAAGTAATCAAGCTCGAGTGAACTTGAAATTTCAAAGCTTTTTGTGTTGTAAAGCCTTTTAAGCGAGTGGAAGGCTCGTTCAGGATCTTCGAAAGATCTAATCAAGTTCTTAGTTGAACTCCTGGTCATGCACTTCCTGAAACCATCACAAAATCATCAGTAGGGTATGTTCAAGAAAGTATGATATCAGAAAATTAACAACGAAAACGGAATACGAAAAATAAAAGTCGCTGATATCTGCAGACGATGCGCCGTATCCAGAAAGATGGATACGCCGTATCTTATTTCGTTAAAATTTAATCAGACTTTTATTCAGAAAACAGATACGCCACTTATGATTTAGAATGCGCCGTATCTTCGTTACATTATCAAAAATCGATTATATTTATTAAAATTAAATGCGTCGTATTAACAAAAGCTAATGCGCCGTATCTTCGTTACATTTCAAAATACAAGATTTTTTATTTAGATGATACGCCGTATCGATAGAAATCGATGCGTCGTATCTGTTTAATAATTTGAAAACTGTTTTTAATTTAAATAATAAATACGCCGTATCTGCAAAAACAGATGCGCCGTATGGCGTTAGGGTTTAGAAAAATTTCTTATTAAAAACAGAATACGCCGTATCTTGGGGAAAGATGCGCCGTATTCGAATTTATTAAACGCGTTGTATTTTATAAAAATTAAACGCAATACGCCGTATCTGTGAAAACAGATGCGCCGTATCGTTTGTATCAGCACAATACAACGACAGCAGAATACAGAAAAATAAAGAAAAAATAATAACGAAAATAAAACAAACAAAAAGAAACACAAATTACAGAAAATAAAAACACACAAAAACAGAAAATATGCAAATTATACAATGAATGCAATTTATCTAATATATAACAGGGTTATTGGTTAGAATCTAAAAAGAAAAAAAAAACCTAATTAAAATACTAATCAAATTAACAGATAATAACAATTCACTCCCTGGCAGCGGCGCCAAAAACTTGATGGGTGCGTGATGTGTCGTTGCGGTTTAGCAGTATTAATGCCTACTCAAGTTTTAAATTTATATTTAGCCGACTTATCAATAACACACACACTTAACGGGCAGTGTACCCGGTCAGTATGAATATAATGGTAAGTAGAGTGTCGATCACTAAGAGTGGAACGTATTATCTAATTATTCTAATCAGTATTTTAATATTCTAAGTTAGCTATACAACCTAATTTAACGCAAGGGGGTTTCAGCCTGAGAGACTGGCACGGTTTGGTTATGATTAAATAGAAAACTAAACTAATGAGCACGAATCAGCGATTAGCACACACGTACACAGATAGATACTTGAGACAATAAAAAGACCTGTCCTGATAATTAAGTAGCTTGTCACTTGTTTTATTGCTAGTTTTATATGAAGTGTATATAATTAACCCTTTCTCGTTGGCTCTAATCTTATCGGCGAGTAAACCCTTAATGATTACTTATGTCTATCCTATTTATTTAAGAGACGCTAAAACAAATAGGCGAGGAAGGGGCATGGCGACCCAAGCAATGCTCAGCTAGACACAGAAGTTATCAATGCACTAATAAAAGTCACCAAAGACATCAACATATAAACTTTAATTAATGCGAAAACAATTTTAAGGGGTGCCCATGATTTTCCGTAGTCACATGGAATCGGCCCATCAATCCTGATGAATTAAAGTGTACTAATACAATAAAACAAAACTACTTAATGAATTGAATACATGCAGGACCTTCTTACAGCTCTTGTATCTTCGTTTAGGGTGTGTCTTGTGCTGCTAATACGTCTGACTTTCTATGTGTATTCTCCTATATGCGTATATGCTCTCGAAATTCGTCTGACTTTGGGGTATTTATAGTTTCTGTCTGAGGGGTCGATGCGGCGCATAGGATTAGTAGATGCGGTGCAATGAGTTAACTTCGCGTGGGGTCCAAGATTAATATATTCAGGGAATATTCGTACACCGCCTTAAGATGTGGCGTATCTTGATTTCTCTATGCGGCGCATGTCCTTCCTGTATCTTGGATTGTATCTTGTGAAATCTTGATAGTGATACGCCGTATGTAATAAGTATGTTGCGGCGTATCTGGAGCAGAATGAACTTGATCTTCTTGATTTCAGTAGCCTTTTGACATTTCGCTTGTTTTGCTCCATAATTAGTCCAAAATCGTCAAGTTTCACCTAATACTTGTTTTTACCTGAGAATCACTAAAGTAAACATTAATGCACCAATTCTCATACATAATATAATAAAACAAGTCAAATAAATAGGATAAATGATGATAATAAAATGTACTTATTTGAGTTCATCATGAACACAAGCTAAATAAAAGGAAATCAGTTATATCACAGTTCGGTATATTGCACTAAGCCTCATGACACGCAATGCGTTAACAGTTTCCAGTCTTACTAACATAATTAAATGAAAGTAGTTTGCCCCCGAGTAGGAGTCTACCAAAAACTCTTTATAGATTTCAAATATAATGCATTTGTCTATCCGGCTACCACAAAGATATCCATCCGACTAGTACAAATGGGTCGTCATGCCAATAGATCTATTCACTATATTCGCGCTCACCCAGCAGGTGACTAATGGCGCATGATATGAGGGACTTTTTAAATATAAATAAATAGGCAACAGTTAACTTAGGCATTAACAATCAGGAAAATACTTGTGTTCGGTTTAGTAGCATGTATCTCCCTACAAGTTTGGAAAACGTAAAAGGAAAAGTGGGACTATGAACTCACCTTGACAGTCTGGATAGAAAACAAAGTTAAACAGAGTTGATAAACGTCTCCGGCACGCAACCTGGTTCGTTATGTCAAGTTTCAGTAATCTTTTTCGAATATATATAAGTTAATGTTCATTTGTAATGTTTTGGTTGACGATTAAAGGTTAAAATGAGACAACCTGAAGTCTCTTCAAAAGTTATAAGATTTTATCTTATTTCTTATTTTTTATGTTTTTGTTCCGTTCGTTAATTATTTCCTGTTCGTTCGTTATCGAGATATACGTATTTTTATTTATTAGTTTATATATCATTTTAATAATAATTATTATTATATAAAGTTACAGTTTCTACCCTATAGTTTCTCATATTGACAGTTTATTCCCCTAAACATTCATAAAATGACAATTTTTACCCCTGAACTTTCAAAAAATTACAATTTTTACCCCTGAACTTTAGTCAAATGACAGTTTCTACCCTATAGTTTTGAAATTGACACCTTTTACCCCTAAGTTGCAAGTCGATAGCCACTGAGGTCCTAGTTAAAAAACTAATTAGAGTTTTGGCAAAAATTACCCTTGAGACTCCTAGGTCGTTACACCCGACGTCCTTATTTTATAAAAATGTGTTATAAGTTACGGGAAAAGGGGAGACTTTTTACGACTCTTTTATATACTTTATATTCAGGTTATTAAGGGCTTATTTACAGCTTATGGGCTGGTCATTCGAGCATATGAAGCTCAAAATAATTATTTAAGGGTGCGTTCGATGGGCAGAAATGGGGCAGAAAAGAAATGTGATTTTCTTTGTGAATTCTCAACCTTTTCACAACGTTCTTTTTCCTATAGTTAGACAGCTAGGTGGGTTTTGCGACAGGAAAAAGAAAAGAAAAATGAATCGGGTTTTTGGTTTTTGAGCTTATGGACTAATATTTTTAGTATGTTAATAGTATAATTAATATATTTAAACTACCTTAACATGTTTTAATGATATCTTGATTTGGAACAAAGAAATATAATGAATTAGGGTGCGTTTGGTTGTGTTCGACACAAAGGAAAAGGAAAAGGGAGATTTTGGTTTTTAGTTTCTTAAGTTTCCTACATGATTTTTACTATATATTAACATGATTATTGTCATGTTTAATCCATCTCCAATACATTTTTAGGGTTCTTGATTCATAAAAAAAATAATAATAATGACTTAGGGTTTGTTTGGTTTATAACGACAAGAAGAAAAAGAAAAAGAAACATGCAATTTGGCCTTTATGGTTATTAGGGATTTATTTAGTAGTGTTTTAAGAGTATATGAAATATATAAAAAGAATGAGAATGGGTTAGTATACTTACTTTTCTTCTATTCAATTAATGGAAATATATATGGGGCGTATGGCTTCGGTTTTGAAGGGCTAGGGGTTTTCTTCCTTCTTGGCTTTCTTAAGGTTCCTTCTTAGCTTCTTTAGGGCTATTTTGGTCAGTTGTGAGTGAGGGTGTGGGCTGTGTTTATATGGTTTGAATGGATGTGAGGGGAAATGAGGGTATATGAGTCGACATTTATAGGAGAATGGAGATTAGGGTTTCTTGGGTTTTCTAGAGAGTTATGTAAGGTAAGTAGGGAACCAAGTGATGTGGCTAGGTTGAGTTGGAGGACACTTGGAAGGAGGGGGAGGGAAAAGTTCATGTGGAAAGTCCCTAACCACTTAAGTTTCCTACAATTCTTGACTCTAGGTTAATTTCTAGAAGGATAGCACATGTGGATGATTTAGGGACCTTGTAAGATGATTTGTGGTAAGTAGTATACTTAGGGATTGGAAATGAAAGGGCTTGGTTTGATTCTTGTGAGATTCGAACTAGGTAAGTTAGAAAGGGGGTGATATGGATCGAATGGGCATTGTTGGGTTGTACATAGGCTATGTTGTGTGGTACATTAGGGTTAGGATGTAACTAAATTAGTTTCTAGGGTTTAATTCAAGTATTATTAGTTAGGAATTAATTTTTAGAGTTTATATATATAGTTATGTATATCGAATTCTAATAAAAAGAAAAAGGAATTCATTTGTGCTTTAAGGAGTTGTGCTATAAGCTTAGTAAAGTTGTACTACAGTTTAAGAAATAAGAAAAATATATTTTTAATGTTTCCTTAAGTTATATAAATTTTATGTAATTTTTATTAAGTTATATATATAACAGGAAGCGTATATATATATATATATATATATACATATAATATATAACAGGAAGCGTATGACGTCATCAAATGCAGGATTGATGAATAAGCGCTGGATTGATGAGTAATCATGCTCTTATTCCACCTAAGCATGCCACCTAAGCAACATTTGACCGAATTAATTCGGATGTTGACCTTTAATTACGAAATTTTAAAAAATTGCACTAGAGGATTCGAACTTGGGTGAATTTAAGGTGTTGGTAACATCAACAAAGTTGATTACCACTAGACCAACACATTTTTTTGATTATATCTTGCAAGCCCAAATCTATAAACCTTAGCAACCAAATAATTATATGAGATAAGTAAGGAGAATCCCTACAACTTAGCAAACCCTAAAAGCATATACGAAAAAAAAAATCTACCCCTTCATTCATAATATACTTTCTCTTAAAAACATTAATATCTTTTTTTCTTTTTCCTCACAATCTCTTCTAATGTTATTTTTGTGTTTTCTTCATCACAGGTTTGCAAAACAAACCTACTAAATCATTCACAAAAGCCTAAATGGTGTTCTAGATCATTCACAAAAAACACAGAAAAAAAGGCGATCCAAAACCAAAGCTACTAAACCGGTATGTTTTTCTTTTTAATTTTTATAGTTTAAAACACGATTTTTGTTTTTTCTCTTATTTGATTTCCCAGGGCTTCATCATCTGTATCCATTATGAAGAAATCATCCATCATGATTATTTTGTGAAGGTATTTAAATCATTTAACTACTCATTGTTCTTGGGTACCCCTCTTCTTATTTGGATTATTGTTATATATTTGTTTCATTAGTACTGCTGGCTCAAGAAAGTTAATACTGTTAGCTTTATCGGATATATTGTTAGTACTGCTGGCTCAAGAAAGTTAATACTGTTAGCTTTATCGGATATATTGTTAGTACTGCCAGCTTTGTGATCTCGGATGACACACATGTAATGGGGTATGTTTTTCTTTTTAATTTTTATAATCTTTTAAAACACGATTTATAGGCGTCGTTTGGAGGAGATTGAGTCTGAATTGAGTCATTCCAGAGATGGAAAGGAAAACGAAAACAGAAATATAATTGTTTCATCATCAATGGAAGGAAATAGTTTTGCTAAAAAACTGATGGATACATATGCTAATGAGGATCCTGGGATGGAAAAGTCCATGGATTTGGATAAATCATTGGATATGGACGTGGGTGGTAAACATAAAACCAATACTTGCCAAAAAGCATCGCCGGGGCCCGAGAGTAATGTGAATGATTTGGTATTAGAAAATGTAGAGATGATAAAATTCGTGTTGCTTTAAGCGTGTTTTGATCTGATACAACAATGGTCTTCAGCACGGGGTTTAGATCAAGATCCAAAAAAGAATTTTAATGGAGGTCCCTGCCTAATTCGAATACGAAGGGTAGGGTGGAAGGTCAACAAATTCTGAAGCACCACTGTTGTCTTGGGGATGTAGAAATTCTGAGGTTAGTACTATGAAAAACCCTAATGAAACAGGATGCATTCATTCAATCAAAGCTTTGTAAACTGATGTCGACTTACCAGTTAGATTGTTGTGTTTTTATGCAGGTATGATTATTGTTTTTTCATAGTTCTATATTATCAGGCTTGAGACTCATGTGCAGGTTGTCAAGAAGATATAGCAATTACAATTACAAAAAAGTGAGCTTTTGTGTGTCATTTTTTTAAAGTCATATCAGTCACTGATCAGTTGTACTTCGTGATACTAATTTATGTTTGGCAGTTATTGTCATAGCTCAAAGTGATGTTCCTACCAACAGCCTGTTCAGCCTAAACATGCGTGATGGTCAATCCACATCTACCTATGAATGTGCTTTTTCTAATAAATATTTTTTGGTTTATAGCAGTAACATGTCATGATAGTTGTGTAAAAAATTTCATTATAATCATGCTATGTGTGGTTTGGTGTTTTTTCCTTTTACAGATTGGGTTTTCTGATTAAGCTTTTGTCACATACTACTATCGTCGGGTTCATGGGAGGAGCTGATGTTACTGTTGCATTCCATCAACTGAAAGGGCTGTTTGGCATCAAGGACTTCAAAAAGTAGTTTCTGTCATGTGCTCCGTTATCAACTCAGCACATCTTAGAGTGAGTCACCTATTTGTTTTAAGTTATTTATTGACTATTTTTAATTTTACCTATACATATGAGTCTGGGCACGGTTTATACATGTCGTGCGATTATTATCTCTATGACTTTACTTTGGACAAAAATACTAACTATTTCACTTTATCTGATCTCTTTTTTGTTCTTTTTTCAGTGGAACTATCAGACTATACTGATAGGAGTATCCTTCTTGATCTTCCTTATGGTTGCAAAGTTCATTGTAAGACCATTCTGTTCGTTCCCTCTTGCTTTATACACTTTATATTTTTCATCATGCTGTTGGAATGGGGGTGATACAGAACTGAAAATATGGCTTTTGGTGTGGGTCTAATACAGCATAAGAACGTGTTTTCATAATTGCATTGGACTTGGCAGTACTTTCTGTATCAATTACTACGTTGACTAAACTACGTGCACTCTACAAATGTATTGCACCTAGATCTAAAACCAAGCAACTTGCTTCTGAATGCAAATTGTGACCTAAAGATATGTAACCTTGGGCTTGCACGAACAATAGCTGAGACGGATTTCATGACCGATTATGTTGTGACCAAGTGGTATAAAGCCCTCGAGTTGTTGTTCAATTGCTCAGAGTATACTACAGCCATTGATATATGGTTAGTTGGTTGCAGTTTAATAGAGATCGCTTTGAGCTAGGAGCCTTTGTTTCCGGGTAAAGACTATGTCCAGCAATTGTTGCTTATAACTGAGGTACTGACCTCCCCTTTACACTTTCTGTTGACTTACTTTTAGTTAGGTCGGGAAATGTGTAAAAATAGGTTTGGGTTGAAACAAGTATTATTCAGTTTCAGTTGGCCAATTGGGTCATCCGACCAATATAAGTTTCTGTCCAATTTTTATATAGAACAAAAATTACAAAGAGAATATTATTGCAATGAGAATCTAAATAATTGAGTGCAATTTGTTGCAACCCATACAACACATTGGACCCTTTCCCCTTTTTGATAATCCTTTTTATTTGACCTATTTTGAGATAAATCATAAAAACATCCCCAATTGATCCATTTATTAAGTAACTGTGTTTCATGACAGTTGCAATGTTTGACATGATAAATAGTTTTGAGAGAGGTGTTAGTCTTTATGTGAAATATCTAAAATAGGATATTGTTGGACGAAAATCATTTTTGTACTGATGATTAGGAGTAAACAGGTAATTTCCTAAAGAACTAGAAGATTAGTTTTACGATATTATATTACCATACATGACTAACAGGTTATTTGATATATAGATGGTGAATAACATTAAGTTGGCCGGATGATTACATCATTGCGTATTTGTTTTCTACTTTCGTAACCATGCTTATACTGCTTCCTCCATCCAGAAAACTTGCTTTATATCCTCCAATATACATTGTAGTTCTGAAATTGGAAAGTTACTTAAATTGATTATTCTGCCATTAAAAGGTAATCACACTTACCCCACACTGATTACTGATTCCAACGTATTCTACTCAGTGTCTCTTTTCTATTTTCATCTACCCGACTCGAAACTAAGATAAGTGACGGTTTAAGTAGTTTATCCATTATTCAATAGCAACAAAGTAGATGTAAAATGGGCGAGTTTACGAATAAAGAAATAGCTAAAAGGTGAATCGGTTTGAACAGGTTGAAGGCTACCCAAAGTCTATTATCAATGGATGCAACCTCCTAATTTGCTTCAATTGAATAGTTATTATACTAATCATCTTATGAAAATGCTGCATTTGATGCTCTAAGGTGGTCTTATTATGATATAATAATGGACTGTAGTTAATTGATACGTTTTGTTTATCTTTGAAGGAAAGATGAAGCCCGTCAACCACTTTCAAGGAAGGTTTCTATCTCATCATCTAAAATAAATCCATACAGGATGGTTATAGTTGATTTACCTTTACTTAATTTTCATGTTCGTTCGTCACCGGGTTCTATAGAGGAAGTTAAAAGTATAGAGGGGTTACACTGCACAAATGTGGTCCCAATCTCGAATGACATATGCAATTACATCAAAGTGTTCGTGATGTTGTCTTTGGAAGTGGTGAAATGGTCGTGAAATGGATCCAGCTTCCTCAATAAATTAGCCTTATAGGAATTAACACCTTAAGGCCGAAAGCTAAAAGAAATAAGGTTCGTATTACTTTTTTTGTTGGTAAGATATTACCATTAACTGAATCAGTTGATGGTTGCTTGAGGGTTTATTTAATACCAATCTAAAGCTAAATGTTTTTAGCTCACATTTTAACTGTACTGAACCTATGAAGCAGGTGTTGATGCAGTGGTGCACCTGTATGTATTCCCAGCAGTACCTTACAAACGTGGAGAGCGATGTGTGCGTGATGTTTCTGTGATGACTGACTATGCGGCGTTAGGAGCGCCACATGATCCAGAAGAGGTTCGGGACTGTGAGAAAACCCCTACAGTACGCCTTGGTCACATTGATGACAGAACAAAGCATCCCAAGTTACATCAAAGTGTTCGTGATGTTGTCTTTGGAAGTGGTGAAATGGTCGTGAAATTTTTTCTCTTACCTCACTGGCTTACTGCTATATAAATCCCATTAACTATAATACTTTTACTGTCATTCTTGAAACAGATGGTTGATGACATGAAGTTCACAGTATCCCACGTTGTAGAACCAGTCAAAAGGGGAATAACATAATTACTTAATACGTCTCTTTTTCTTCCTATTATGTTTAATCATTTTTTTATGCTCATTTGTGTGTTGTAACTGTTCTGTTTTCTTTTTCTTTTTTTTTTCTTTTTTTTTTCACACTTACAGTAATTCACAGATATGGCAAACAAGGTTCTTCGTAATCCAAATTCTGCATTCCGGTTTGTAGATGCATTGTCAGATCAGACAAGACATAAAAAACCGATGGGGGATGAAGTACTGCCCCAATTAGAATAAAGATCTTTAGTCTGCTTTAATTATTATTATCACTATCTGTTATCTTATAAAGAACCTGAAAAGTGATCATTGTATATTTTAAGTTTACCGTCCGATTTTGCAGCAATCATCAGAGTTTAACAAAAGATCAGTTTCACGACTGATCTTTGGGAGTACATTAATCTTAGTACTTAATCACATTTAAAGCACATATACTTTTAACATGTTGAAGTCTGCAAAACGGACTTCAACTATAACCAACTGTACTAATGTTTTATATTATAGCTAACAGCATGTTTTAGAGTTGCAATTATTATAGGAAAATATTGTATGTTTTAGAGTTGCAATTTTAGTATATGGGTGACCATAATGAAAAAGTTAAAGGCAGGCCCCTCGATACATTATCCTTTTTTCTTCAAATTTAAATTAAATCTCCAGTTTCAGATTCAGTATATTTTGATCCAGTTTTTAAATAAAACCAATCATGTTAAACTCAAGATCGTAAGAAGTCACATCACTTATTTTACAGTAACTGATTAGGTACTGGGACATTCAACAGCAGCCACTGAAAGAAATGCTTATGTACTTATTAAATTAACCTCAATCATATATACTTTTTGTCCAAACTTGAGAGGATCAGTTCTAGCATTCAAACCAGTAAATACCATATGATCACTGATCAGCTTAATTAGTGCTCTGTCTACTCAATTCGACCTTTACAGTACTTCCATGGTCAGGTCTTGGCTATATTTGGCACGCATATTAATGGAGCTAAAGCTTTGTTTTTAAAAAATACTCTAAAAAAAGCAGCTTCTTTCAGATGCAGTGCTTAATTAGTTGTGTTTCTTATTTCTATGTCCGGATATGTCATTTGACACTTTTCATATACAACTCCAGG
This sequence comes from Artemisia tridentata subsp. tridentata, assembly GCA_021014915.2. Lineage (NCBI taxonomy): Eukaryota > Viridiplantae > Streptophyta > Magnoliopsida > Asterales > Asteraceae > Artemisia > Artemisia tridentata. Next base: position 83,547,790 of record CP139505.1, read on the forward strand.
TACAGTGCTTATTAGAGAATTTATTTGGTCGTTTAATATTTGGTGATCAGGTAATCCACACTGCAATAATTGTATATGTGTTTGCATGTAATGAATTATGTTGGTTGTTTATGGTTTTGACAAAAGTATACAGGCAGACTTTAATAGAAGATGAACCCGAGAAGTATCACACAACATTGACATTTTAGAAAGAAGAAGCTGCACATCAGCATCAATTTATTCTCCATGTGGCTTTGCATATTGTTCAGGATCTTGCATGGACAACAAGTACTGTGTAAGACTCATAATCACTCTCACTGACACTCAGAATCCTGGGAAAGTTGCTTTTTATTTATCTGTTATTCTTTCTGTCATTGATTATTTGTTATATATCTTGTGCCTTTATCTTTATAGAATTTATACTTTTCACTAACTGATAGTGACCTGTTCGCTATGATTATTGTTGCAGCTGATTTTAGGCACCAGGATACCAGCTTGCATAATGTGAGCACGCGTACTGGCTGACAGAAATGTGCCCGTTACGGTCCAGGTATGTATTGGTTTTGGGACGTTCTTAATATTTCAAGTTCGTTGTTATTTTCAGATTCAAAAACCATATTCCTTTATTTCTATAGGTGTTAATCAGAAGACGTATGCTAATTTAGCTGGTACCCACATACCTGTTGATGCCGCACGCCAATCCATTACAGGTAATTTGTTGTACATGTATTTTTTTGCATTACATTCGGCGAATAATGGTTCCTGATTCTTATATTATCTATAGTTTCCGAGTTAAATATTTAGACTGGTTGTTTCTTTTAAGTATTTAGACTGATTGTTCACGACTTGGAAATTCGATAATCAGAGTTGATGCACATCCTAACACCCCCTAATTTTTCATTTGCTCACTAGCTTTCACTTTCTAATTGTTATCCTGCAGTCAAAAAAATATTTTCTTATTAAAAAACACTCACTGGCATATAGGTACAAGCAAATGGAAGCTTGTGTAACTCCATACCCAAACGCAAGCAACAAAGACAAGATTGTGGGTGCTGAACTAAAACCATTTCCACAAAGACTCTATGAAGTTCCTCCAAGAATTAGGTTAGGTTTGTGAACTGAATATGTGTCTGTTTTCGTGTGGGTACAGATTGCAAATGTATGCGCAAAATGCAGGGTCGTAATAACCAAGAAGAAAAAGAACGTTAATGGAAACAGGTTGTTAAAACAATCAACTTTGAAATATCCATACTCTGAAGGTATGTGTGAAGCTGTTTATTTAGGTATTATATAATTGTACTTATAATTGTTTGATTAGTATGTTTTGTGAAACACTCAATAGTTGATTGTTTGACGATTATTACATGAAACTAAAGGAAATTGACTCACTTGCTAATGATTTATTTTGTAACATGTAATCATAGGTAATATATTTTTTTATAGGTGGTCATGGAAACTCATTACGTGGTAGAAAACTCGACTATACTAAATGTGGTTGTGTTCTTGATTTAGAAAGCTGGTGACCCTGAGTTCGTGATGCACAATTTCGTGGTGAGTTTTCACAATTATGGGCCTATATATGGTCTACGTTCATGTTTAATAGGAATCTAAACACCCCATTAGATTCAATAGCATGTAAATGAGTATGTTGTTTGTTTGATACATGAATTTATATGGTCTACGTTCATGTTTAATAGGAATCTAAACACCCCATTAGATTCAATAGCATGTAAATGAGTATGTGGTTTCTTTGATACATGAATTTACTAAATAAAAAGAATGCGAGATTTCTTTCAAAAATATATTCTTACAACTGCTTCATTTTTTGCAGGAGGAATTAGGAAATCTTATCAAAACGACTAACATGAGAGAGCGACAATCTATCTTCACTACAGTCTTGACAATGAATACCTTACTTGGGACATGGTGGAATGTCACTTGAAGGTATAAGTAATCCATTATTATATCTTATTTGTAGGAAGGTAGCAATAGGTTTTATTTATCATGAGTCAAATGGGTTGTAAGTATTGAAAGTCATATGATATGTATTCAAGTGTGGTTATGATCTGCCCAACCCAGCTCAGTTTGACCCACTCCTAAAACTGTGGTTCTGGGATGTATCTAACAGGTACGGGTGCGAAGGTGTAAAGTTTTTTAGAGGCTAATGTCACGAAATATGTTAAATCTGTATATCAAGACCCAACACTGGTGGTATATCCCAGTCTACAGAAAATGAATATCTACCCAATGCAAGCTCTACACCTGCATAAGTTATCGAGTCTTTTATCACTATTCGTGCTTATGGTGTATCTGAGTCTGTTACAGATGAGATGGAACATGATCAAGACATTGATGGGGGTTTTCTCCTACTTGCATCATTTGTTTTAACGCTTAAGTATATTTGGATCATCAAAGAAGCGTATATAGCAAGGGCAAGGCCATGAAGGTGGTATATTTATATATTATTTTTTCATACTTTTTTTTTTCAATTATATAATTTTGCATTCAACAAAGTTACACTAACAGATATTTATTTTCCTAAAATACAATTTAAAAATATTACGCGTCCTTAAAAATCATTATCCGTTAACTCAGACCATCAAAATTAATTATTCATCTAAATAAGTTTGTAAACAAGAAGGTTGTAAAGCTTCATATTTTCTCTCATATTCGATAAACGTATATTTCTTTTCGTTCTTAATCAAATCAATATATAATTTAGAATGTATATATCTTTATTTTGTGCCAACTTACTTTTTCAACGATTATCACAAGTCATGCCTTAAACAATTTTTTACCAGCTATATTTTCGTACATTAAATTCAATGACACACAAATTAAACTATGCACTTTTTAATCAACTGTAATTTTAAATATTAAATTTAATAACAATAGTTATTGTCTTGAAAATAACAAATTAACGATTAGCTACGTGAACTTTCTGAATAACATAAAACGTATACATCAAACCTTTTTTGAAAAATTATTACAATAAAAAAAGTGTATTTTCATAAAGAAATAAAATGTCGGTTACTCCTATAAAAAATTCCGTACAAGTAATTTCATGCTAAGTAAACCGATCTAAGTTACTATCCCGTCAGGCATAATAAGTAAACCCATCCAAATGAAAATTACAAGTCATGCCCGCCCAGTGGGCGGGCTTTGAAGTCTAGTATATATATATATATATATATATATATATATATATATATATATATATATATATATATATATATATATATATATATATATATATATATATATATATATATAAATGAGATTTTAGGGTTTTGTGCATTGAAGGGTTGTACATTGGTTTTAAGGGCCTGTACTAATATTTAGTAAGTCTAATAAATTTATTTTAAAAATTTGTGCATGAATTTGTTGTACAATATGCTTTAAAATAAATATTTTCAAGGTTAATATAGTGTTTTTATGAATAATTGATTTTTATGCATTAATGACTTGTACACTGCCTTGAAGTACTTGTACATTCATATTTTATAAAAATAATATATATATTATTTAGGGTTTATTACATAAAATCATAGTTTTGTGAAATTAGGGTTTGTACCGGGAGTTATAGTGTAATTAGGGTTTTTGTGTTTTAGGAACTTGTACATTAGTATTTTAGTATTTTTAGGGTTTTTTTATTCATATATGTTATTATAATAATTTAATGTTTCATAGAAACTCTTATTAGGTAAGAAACGTTTAGTTTAAACGTACGTTAACGAATTAACACAAAGTGGCAGATGAGGTATCATAAAGTTTTAAACTTGACATATGGGAATAAACATTAAGTAAGTTAAGGTTGGGTTGCGTGTGAACACGTTTACTAAGGATGTGAGCTACGTCACATTTGGTAATAGTTATGATCAGATAATGAATAAAATAAAAAAAAATTATACGTAGGAAAATGATAAGTATTAGAATATGAGATAGTTTATAATATAGTGGAATTCTTACAGTGGTTACATTATCCCCCGATGAAGGGAATCTCGTCCCAAGATTCAGTCTACATTGGTCGGTGAGTTAGGAAAAAGATGTGGGTACTTAGCCCGGATTTGATCTTCTCGTTCCCAGGTAAATTCTAGTCCTCTCTTGGAGTTCCATCTAACCTTAACGATGGGAACGCGGCTTCGTTGGGAATTAACTGTTTGATTTCTCTATCCATGATCTCCACAGGTTCTTCCACAAATTTGAGCTTGTCAATTAGACGAAGCTCTTTCATGGGAATTACAAGTGTTTCATCTGATAGACAGTTCTTCAGATTAGAGACGTGGAAGATAGGATGTATTTTACTAAGCTCTACAGGAAGTTCAAGTCTATAGGCTACTGGACCGATTCTCTCCAGAATCTTAAATGGCCCGATATATCTGGGATTCAACTTTCCTCGCTTTCCAAATCTGACCATGCCTTTCCTTGGTGACACCTTTAGCATGACCCTGTCTCCTACTTCAAATTCCATAGGCTTCCGTCTTACATTTGCGTAACTCTTCTGCCTATCTCGTGCGGCTTGTAGATGTTGTCGAATTTGCACTATTTTATCGGTGGTTTCCTGAATTATCTCTGGTCCGGTAAGTTGGAATTCTCCGACTTCCGCCCAGCAAATAGGTGACCGGCACTTTCGTCCATAAAGTGCTTCAAACGGCGCTGCTTTAATGCTTGCATGGTAACTATTGTTGTATGACAATTCTACCAAAGGCAAATGTCTATCCCATCCTTTACCAAAATCTATTACGCATGCTCTGAGCATATCTTCCAATGTTTCAATACTTCTTTCGCTCTGTCTGTCGGTTTGTGGATGATATACGTGCTCATATCTAAATTAGTACCTAAGGCTTTCTGAAGCTTTTCCTAAAATCAGGACGTGAAACGAGAATCACGATCCGAAATAATGGAAAGTGGTACTCCATGTCGTGAGACTATCTCTTTTAGATATAATTGAGCTAAATCTACTACTTCATCAGTCTCCTTGATTGGCAAAAAGTGGGCTGATTTCGTAAGACAATCAACTATGACCCAAATAGTGTCAAATCCGCTTGACGTTCTATGTAACTTAGTTATGAAATCCATAGTTATCATTTCACATTTCCATTCAGGAATCTCTGGTTGTGTCAATAAGCCAGATGGCTTTTGATGTTCAGCTTTAACTCGTGCACACTTCAAACATTTACTGACATACTCAGCGATATCAGCTTTCATGTTTGGCCACTAGTAAAGCTTTTTGGGATCCTGGTACATCTTTTCAGATCCTGGGTGGATAGAATACTTGGATTTATGTGATTCATGCATAATCAAATTTCTTAAATCACCAAAGAGCGGTAACCAGCTCCGATTCTTTATGCAACGAGTCCCATCAGGACGAAGTTCAAACGCCTTGTCCATACCCCTCAAATTCTCAGCCTGAATATTTTCTTCCTTCACTGCTTTAGCTTGTGCATTGAGAATTTGGGATGGCAAGTGAAAATTAATGGTCATGACTAAAGCTCTGACTCGAAGAGGCTTAATTCGCTCCTTCCTGCTTAAAGCATCTGCTACAACATTTGCTTTTCCAGGGTGGTAACGAATTTCACAGTCGTAGTCACTTAGTAACTCTAACCATTGGCGTTGCCTCATGTTTAATTCTTTCTGGTCGAGAATATGCTGAAGGCTCTTATGATCTGTGAACACGACGCACTTCGTTCCGTACAGATAATGTTTCCAGATTTTAAGAGCAAATACAACTGCTCCTAGCTCAAGATCATGAGTCGTATAATTTTCCTCATGAGGCTTGAGTTGTCGGGAGGCATAAGCAATAACTTTATTCCTTTGCATCAACACCGCACCTAAACCTTGGTGTGACGCGTCGCAGTAAACAACGAAATCATCACTTCCTTCTGGTAAAGCTAGAATTGGAGCTTCACAAAGCTTTTGCTTTAACAGCTGGAAAGCTTTTTCTTGATCTTCTTCCCAAACGTATTTCTTGTTCTTCTGAGTTAGTTCCGTTAAAGACTTGGCAATCTTCGAAAATCCCTCTATGAATCTCCGATAATAGCCAGCAAGTCCTAAAAATTGACGCTCCTCAGTGGGGGTCGTAGGTGTCGGCCAATTTTTGACTGCTTCTATTTTGGAAGGATCCACGTAAATACCATGGCGATCAATCACATGTCCAAGAAACTGTACAGTGTGAATTCAGAAATCACACTTGGAAAATTTAGCATACAGCTACTCTTTCTTGAGCAATTCCAAAATAGTCTTTAAATGCTCCGCATGTTCTTCTTTGCTCCGAGAATAGATAAGAATATCATCAATGAACACGATCACGAATTTGTCCAAATAGGGTTTACACACATGATTCATGATATCCATGAACACAGTCGGTGCATTAGTTAACCCAAATGGCATCACTTGAAATTCGTAGTGACCGTATCCCGTTCGGAAAGCTGTTTTAGGAATATCTTCTTCCCTAACACGCAGTTGATGATAACCTAACCTTAGATCGATTTTCGAGTAAACACTCGATCCTTGCAAAGACTACTTCCGTACGTTCAAACCAACGAGCCAATTCAGTAGATCCTTTTATTCCCTTAAAGAAAGTTGGTTGACAGTTTATGAAGTCTTTGTAAGTACACTTGCGAGCTATTGTAGTCTCGCTTTCTCCATTGGGTCGGCTAGTGCTTCCAGTACAAGCAAATTCTGCTGCTTGACTCTCAAGTGCTGCAGCAACACTGTCTGCAACAAGCTTTCGAATAGCAGCTTGGGACATGGCTGGTTCTGGGGATTTGCGAGACATATTGCTATTATCATCACAAGAAAACACATGTTTAGATTTTTGCATAGTGACCATTAACAATGGTAAAATCCATGATAATCATAAGGTCACAATATGGCAAAACATTGTACATGTATATAAAATGATCAACACTGATTTATATAAATCTATATCATGCACAGCAAAATATCTTAACCATATATAGTCATAAATAACTTGTTATTTTGTTATACATATAAAAAAATTGATACAAGCGTCGTATCTATGCTACCTATCCCATGGCCAAAATAAAGTACAAAAGTTGTCTGATATAAACTACATACTAGTGTTACGTCTATACTATAGATCTCAAAGCTGAGATGTAGCACAAAAGATAATATATAACGATCTGATCTACTGACTACCAGAAGTTCCCTTAAGTCGACTATCGAGTTCGACTATCATGCTAACGAGAACCTGCGATCCGGTTCTGAGCTGTCGCCAATTCTACATTCCTCTTTATCATTTCTTCTATTAACTTTAACTCGTTGTCGTAAACAAAAGGTATTTCTCGTCTGACCTGCTCGTAACGTTTCTCGGACTCCTCACGATTCTCATCTATCTTCTGTTGCATATTTTCTTGACCCGCCATTAGATCCTCTACTCTATATTTGATACCTTCAATACGTTCTAACGGTAACTCATCCAAATGACCCAACACAGTCTCAATCTGCTCTTCTTGCCGTTCTAGTCGCGTCAGGAGAGTGGAGACGGTCGGCTGTCGTTCTTGGGCTACTTGTGAACTTTCTCCCACCTCAAATACTCGTGGCGGAGTAGAGATGTCGGGAGTAGGTGATCAGTACCGGGCAATAATGGCCCTAACTTCATCACTAAGTTTAAATGGGACGGATGGGGGAGTGAAACTGGTGGATGACGTACGGACTGATGGTACGTAGGTAGGCAGCATGTAAGGATGTGGTAGTAATGATGATGAAGTAGGCACAGGAATAGTTCTTATTCTTGCCGTTCTCCGGATTCTCTCTGAAGAAACTGGGGGTATCTCCGTAACCGAAGGAGAATCTGGCTCGGACGGCTCTTCGTCTGCAAAGGTACGAGCTCTCTCTGTGGCCTGCATATAAGGATCATCAGGAAATGGTGCGACATCAGGCATCAAAGTATCCTCAGATGGCTCTTCGAAAGGATCTGACTCTGTATCATGCCCAAATGCTGAAGAGATTTCAGGTACCACCGTAACATCTTCTACCGGATCTGACTCTGTCGCTTATCTAAGTACGGTCGTGACGTTCGGTACAGTCGCGATATTTTCAATATCCGAGTCCGACATAGGAGTGATAGAATGAGGAGGGGAAGTCATAACTCTGTAACCACCCAGTAATTATGAATATTCCACTATGTAACTAAATAATTAACAATAAATCATGTATAAATAATGTTTCAGTAGCGTTGTGGCACGGAGGACTTTGGTTAAGTTTGTGAAAATTGGTTATAGTTTAGGTTAAAACCTTGTTCTCTATAACCATGAGCTCTGATACCAATCTGTAACACCCCCGTTTTCGATATACGCAGCGGACTATAAGTTTGGGGTGCTACTTCAAGGTTCACAGTCATGAAAATAGAAAACGACTTAAAAAGAGACGTTTTAATTAAAATTGTTATCATTCATTATTTAAATCAGAGTACATAATATAGGTCCCAGAGAGAAGTTCGGAAATACGTTATAAAATATACATTATTCATTTGAATGATAACATAGTGGACACTCTTTTTATAAGAAGAAGGTGCACAGCCACTCCGTGCCAAGTTAAGTCTTTTAATTACCTGAGATAAAACATGCTAAAAAGTCAACACAAAGGTTGGTGAGTCCATAGCGTTTAAAGTTATAATCAGTTGAACACAAGCTAAATAAAAGGAAATCAGTTATATCACAGTTTGGTATATTGCACTAAGCCTCATGACACGCAATGCGTTAACAGTTTTCAGTCTTACTAACATAATTAAATGAAAGTAGTTTGCCCCCGAGTAGGAGTCTGCCAAAAACTCTTTATAGATTTCAAATATAATGCATTTGTCTATTCGGCTACCACAAAGATATCCATCCGACTAGTACAAATGGGTCGTCGGGCCAATAGATCTATTCACTACATTCGCGCTCACCCAGCAGGTGACTAATGGCGCATGATATAAGGGACTTTTTAAATATAAATAAATAGGCAACAGTTAACTTAGGCAATAACAATCAGGAAAATACTTGTGTTCGGTTTAGTAGCATGTATCTCCCCACAAGTTTGGAAAACGTAAAAGGAAAAGTGGGACTATGAACTCACCTTGACAGTGTGGATGGAAAACAAAGTTAAACAGAGTTGATAAACGTCTTCGGCACGCAACCTGGTTCATTATGTCAAGTTTCAGTAATCGTTTTCGAATATATATAAGTTAATGTTCGTTTCGTAATATTTTGGTTGACGATTAAAGGTTAAAATGAGACAACATGAAGTCTCTTCAAAAGTTATAAGATTTTATCTTATTTCTTATTTTTATGTTTTCGTTCCGTTCATTAATTATTTCCCGTTCGTTTGTTATCGAGATATACGTATTTTTATTTATTAGTTTTTCTTAATAATATATATATATATATATATATATATATATATATATATATATATATATATATATATATATATATATATATATATATATATATATATATATATATATATATATATATATATATATCTATATAGAGTCCAGTTCTAGAGAAAAGTGTAATTAAATAGAAAAGTGAGAAAAAAAGTTAAAAGGTATAATTTGACAACAGTCCAAAGATAAAGAGTAAAACTGAAACATTAAACAAAAAAACACGCGTATCTCATTTACACGCCGACCTTATATCATTTGCAGCACACACCACACCCGTTTTCTCTCTCTCTCAAACCCCAATCCTATCAAAAAAATAACCGCCAATTATTTCAGAAAACACCACACACCATTCCACCGTCTCTCCATCCCCAAAATCAACACATCCTCACTAATCACAATGGCCGATGCATCTTTAAACATGTCACTTGACGACCTCATCGAAAAAAATAAAAAAATCCGGCGGCGGTGACGGCGCCAACCGTCGTGGCGGTCGCGGCGGCCGTGGATCTGGTCCCGGACCTACTCGACGCTTTAATAACAACCGTGGTGCTCATAGAGCTACTCCTTATGGTGGACCTAAGGTAGATTTAAATTTATTAATTTGGTTTGATGATTGTTGTTTTTGTTACTTGCTTGACATGTAAAATTGAGATGTAATGGTTTGATTCTGAATTGATTGATTTGGTTGATGTAATGGAAGTGAAAGTTGAAAGCTTTTTGCTTTTAGGGGGGTGTTTTTTAGCGTATACTCTGGGCGTACTAGCTTATAGCATAAAATAAGCTCATCTTAGTGTATATTGATCATTTTTTTGATTTAAACATGTCATAGTTGTGTATTATTATCAATTTCAGCAACTAGAATGAAGGAATGACATTACGAGAATTATAAAAATAACTACATATTTTTAATTACAGATGTTTTTTATTTTTATGTTATTTTAGTGCATCATTGTGAAAATTATAAATAATTAGTTTTTTTGTGGAATGGAATGACATTTAAGAAATTAGTATGTATGGAATTACATTTTAGTGCATCTGTGTAAATAGTATGTTATAGTATTTATTTGTCTGAATAAGTTTTTATCTTACTTTATCATGTTTTGAGAAAGCGATTAAGCTTCTGGAAGATGGATTTATCAGTTATGGCCCTTTTATATAGTCGGTTAATTTGGAAATAAGCTTAAGGTTCAAATTTGGAGTGTTTTAGGAATGCGTTAGCTATTAAGCTTGACTAAACGTTGCCTTAGTGTGAAATAAGCTATTTTCATTCAGCGGTTCAAGATTGCTTATTTTAAAAGATTTGTGCATCTGTTAATATATATTAGTGCATCTGTTAATATATATTAGTGCATCTATTGCTGGCTTAAATTTTTAGATTGGGTACTGATATCTGTGTTTACCTGGCCTGTCAGGAGATGGCAAGAGGTTGGACACTATATCAGAAGGCTTGAGTTATGAAGGATTTGGCAGTGATTGATTTATTGTTACTCATGGTAATATTTCCGGCCATCAACTATCAAACTGTATATATATATTAGTGCATCTGTTAATATATATTAGTGCATCTGTTAATATATGTTAGTGCATCTGTTAACAGATTTGTATATTAGGTACACATACTAGATGGATACCAGAACTAAAGTCAAACAGAGAACAACTAACAGCACAAAAAAAATAAAAATAATAAATTAATAATAATAATAATAATAATAATATAATAATAAATAAAAAATAAATAAATACATAAATAAATTGACCTAGAACTCCTGATAACCGAGGTTTAGTAATGGCGGCTGACAACGCTCACAAACCAACCGCCACAACTCTTCTAGTCATCGATAACAGATTTATGCATCTGTTAATATATTAGTGTATCTGTTAATATAAATTAGTGCATCTATTAATATATATTAGTGCATCTGTTAAAAGATTAGTGCATCTGTTATATATCGATGATTCAAGATGCAGAAATCTAATATGATAATTTTCAGGAGTGCATTTGTTTCCTGAAGGAGGTCGAGTCTAGTGCTCAGGAACCTTCCAGTCGTTTTCACAGTTCTGGGAACATATGGAGTGTTTTTAAGGAGACAATTCATGTGTTTACCCTTGCTCATCAAATCCGTAGCCGAATGAAAATCAGGCTTCCAAATCTTTTATGAGGGTATGATTTTTTCAAAAGGTATATTAGTTTCCAGGAAATGGATAATTATAAAGGGGGTGTTTGGTTTGAGGTTATTTTCCTGATAAGCTGGGATTTGGGTATATTTAGTATAAGGGTCTGAGTTTGAGGGAATGTGGTGCATCTGTTATATATGTATTAGTGCATCCGTTATATATGTATTAGTGCATCCGTTATATATGTATTAGTGCATCTGTTAAAAGATTTGTGCATCTATTAACAGATGTGTTATATATATATATTAGTGTATCTATTAAACGTTTCTTAATGATATCAAGATCTACATGTTTTTAAGTGAGCTAATTTGAATCCTGCTTATTATTTTTGTATAGTAATAAGGGTAGAACCTCTTCAGCTGGCTGCTGGAATAATCACTCTCGGTGACAAAGGGTATAAAACATTATCAAAATATTATCCTGAGATGCTTCAAGACCGTCCGATTGCATCGTCAAAGCCGGGATTGAAAGCTGGGAATGCTTCTTCAGAAGTAGATAATGCTGGAATGGTTAGTTCTTTTGACTTTGTTTGCATGCTTTAGTAATTATAGGTTGACTTAGCTATGAGACGAATAAGTAAACAAAACAAGATACTGAAAAAAGAATCGTTATTGGACCTGTTAATTAGATAAATGTAGCTGGATGTGAAACTAGACCTGAAATTATAAAGGAATGGTATCAGCCCCGTTTTTACATACTATACCCATCAACCAAAACATTCTTATGATGTTTTTTTATGGGCAGCGATTAGCGAATAACGATATTTTGCCCTATAAATTTTAGGTCAAATTACAAAACACATATGAAAAGTGCAACGAAGCTCACGAACCTAATAGCAATCTGCAATATTGAACTTGGCGAATTTGACTGTTATATTGTTAAAAGAGAACAAAGTGGCCATTCTGCTCTTATTGAAGCTACCAGTTTTGCCCTTATCACGAACCTAATAGTAATCTGTAATATCTATTCCAGTTTGTATAGTAATAAGGGCAGAACCTCTTTTGTGCAGACTGGTCATTTGGTTGTAAATTTGTTTGTTGGTTTGATTTAAGATACTTTAGTGCATCAGTTTGTATCACAGTAGGGCATCACATGATATTTATATATATTTTTCATAATCTTCCAAGTCAGCCTCATCATTTAAATTCATTTTAGCAGTGCAAACCTGCATATCAGAAGTGATACTGAAATCAAATAACGACCAAGATCATAAATCGCATCAATGTGACAACGTTTCAAAGCTATGAAACCAGAAAGGCGGAAAGGATTATATTTTGTGGCACCTCATACAGGTCCCCCACCCACAAGTCCCAACGACACCCAAAAGTAAGGGTATCATATGATTCCTTACTGCTTCTTTTAACCTGATTCGAAAGACTTCTGTTTCAATTTCACTAACCATCTACATTTCGTGCGTATGTGATTCGTTAGGATATTGAAGGATGTGACATTCAAAAGGAGGAAGTACGTGGAGCTGTTGAGTTGCTTTTACTCATCATGAATTATACAAACAGATAGATTTTGACCCACCTCTTGGTGTTTTTCTCTATGGCCCTCTTGGTGGGAAGATTGTGCTCGCCAAAGCTGTCGCAAATCATGCTACTTTAGCCTTTATTCAGGTTGTTGATAGTTTTGTATGTTCGGCAATATTGAATTCATTTAATATACATTGGGGGTGTTTGGCAAATATACTAATTTGTGTACATTTAGTGCATCTGTATTTAAAAAAAAATACAGATGCATTAAAATGTGTATACTAATTTGTGTATGCTAGTTTGTGCATATCGCAGTTATACACGATCTGTGTTTTTAGAAGCAGAATACAAATATTAAAAACTGGGTTTTATGATGTCAAATCGCTATAATTAGTTGCAAAAAAGCAAATCCAAACACCCCTGTATTATGCAGTTGCTATCATTACTTATTTGCTGATTTGTGGACAACAGGTGGAGGAGTATGATAGAAGGCGCGGCTATTCCAGGAGCCGAAGTCCATCTTATTCGAGAAGTAGAAGTCCCAGCCGCAGCTATAGTTATGATAGTAGGAGCAGAAGGTTTGTGCCTTTTTTTTTTTGTAGCTTAGTAGGCATGCAGTGATTTATGATCTGTATAATAACGAAAATATTTATGCAGTTACCCTCCCAGGGACAAATATTCTCGTAGGTTTGTGCCTTTTTTTTTGTAGCCTAGTTAGAAGTGGCAATTGAAAATGGACTTATTTATATTGGTCGATATGGGTTCTGTTTTTTGCTGAAATGGATCAAAAAAGGAATTTAATTTAAAAGGGGATGGGTTAAATGGGCCAAACGGGTTTAAATTCACCCGTACTCTATTTTTGATACATACCTCTTAAATCATTTAATTTAAAGAATTAGATTATTATTATTGATCACGGTAGTCGGGCTATTAACTTCATCCTCTCAGCCATGGTATTTAATGTTGCAACAACTATGTTAGAGGTGAGACAGGTTCTCTTGCTTGATCGAGGCCATTTTACAGTTTCGCTAGTTGCTATTTTTTGTGTTCCCCAAATCTGTAGTTGTGTATCTGTAGTTACTATTTTTTGTGTTCACCAAATCTGACAAGACTATTTTTTGTCTTCTCTATTTCAGCTGTTCAGCCAGTGGGTTCTGGAATCAAGGTTCAAACAGATGGAGAGTTTGAATCAAATGATCAGTCTGATCCTGCAGATTTCGAGGAGAGGGGGACCACTTCAGGACATCGCCCTGCAACAGTCTCTTTTAGCGGTGGGCTTTTTGCCTGTTTCCCACAAAAAATTGGTTCAAAGAAGCTGAAAAATTAGTCATCCTTCCATAAGTTTCTCATTTTTTGTTCCCAACATATCATGTCCAGTATCACAACTACGAAACTGAAACTGATTACTACAAGTATGGCTGAACTGTATAAAGAGCATTCCGTGTAAACTGGTTTATGGAACAAAGCTGCTGAGATATTGAGAGATAATAAGTTGAATATTGAGAGATAATAAAATTTGTTTGTGTAGTTGTTTGTAAGAATGTCAACTTGTTTGTTCTTAATTTATACTATGATACGTGATAAATGAGTAAACAAAGAAAGAAAAAAAAAAAAGTAAACAAAGAAAAAAAAAAGTAACAAGTTGAATGGGTGAAACCGTGGAAAGCTTCAAAAAAATGTATAACATCTTAGTCAAATAACCGTATGAAGAAACTCATACAAAATTAAATGAAATACAAAAACAGCCCTTGGAAAATAAAGAGAGTAACAAAGAGGCCCCTCTAGCTGGAAAAAAAAAGGAGGGGGAAAGAGAGAGGGTGATTTGTACACTTTTCTCACTTTTCTATCAAAATGGACTTTTCTCATGAACCAATATCTATATATATATATATATATATATATATATATATATATATATATATATATATATATATATAATATTTTTAATAATAATAATAATTATATAAAGTTACAGTTTCTACCCTATAGTTTCTCATATTGACAGTTTATTCCCCTAAACTTTCATAAAATGACAATTTTTACCCCTGAACTTTCAAAAAATTACAATTTTTACCCCTGAACTTTAGTCAAATGACAGTTTCTACCCTATAGTTTTGAAATTGACACCTTTTACCCCTAAGTTGCAAGTCGACAGCCACTGAGGTCCTAGTTAAAAAACTAATTAGAGTTTTGGCAAAAATTACCCTTGAGACTCCTAGGTCGTTACACCCGACGTCCTTATTTTATAAAACTGCGTTATAAGTTACGGGAAAAGGCGAGACTTTTTACGACTCTTTTATATACTTTATATTCAACTTATTAAGGGCTTATTTACAGCTTATGGGCTGGTCATTCGAGCTTATGAAGCTCAAAATAATTATTTAAGGGTGCGTTCGATGGGCAGAAATGGGGGCAGAAAAGAAATGCGATTTTCTTTGTGAATTCTAAACCTTTTCACAACGTTCTTTTTCCTATAGTTTGACAGCTAGGTGCACTTTAACATGACAAAAACCTAGAATTTTTAGAGATCATTTAGGGGTCGAAACTCAGGTCCAAAGTCTGGTTGCTGGTGGGTTTTGCGACAGGAAAAAGAAAAGAAAAATGAATCGGGTTTTTGGTTTTTGAGCTTATGGACTAATATTTTTAGTATGTTTATAGTATAGTTAATATATTTAAACTACCTTAACATGTTTTAATGATGTCTTGATTTGGAACAAAGAAATATAATGAATTAGGGTGCGTTTGGTTGTGTTCGACACAAAGGAAAAAGAAAAGGGAGATTTTGGTTTTTAGTTTCTTAAATTTTCTACATGATTTTTAGTATATATTAACATGATTATTGTCATGTTAAATCCATCTCCAATATATTTTTAGTGTTCTTGGTTCATAAAAAATAAATAATGACTTAGGGTTTGTTTGGTTTATATCGACAAGAAGAAAAAGAAAAAGAAACATGCAATTTGGCCTTTATGGTTATTAGGGATTTATTTAGTAGTGTTTTAAGAGTATATGAAATATATAAAAAGAATGAGAATGGGTTAGTATACTTACTTTGCTTCTATTCAATTAATGGAAATATATATGGGGCGTATGGCTTCGGTTTTGAAGGGCTAGGGGTTTTCTTCCTTCTTGGCTTTCTCAAGGTTCATGTTTAGCTTCTTTAGGGCTGTTTTGGTCAGTAGTGAGTGAGGGTGTGGGCTGTGTTTATGTGGTTCGAATGGATGTGAGGGGAAATGAGGGTATATGAGTCGACATTTATAGGAGAATGGAGATTTGGGTTTCTTGGGTTTTCTAGAGGGTTATGTAAGGTAAGTAGTGTTGGGAATTAAATATTCTGAAGTTTAAGTATCGGGAAAATCTCTAAGTATGTTCCTGTTGCTAATGCATTTCATTCCTGCTGCTAGTGCATTTCATTCCTACCGATAGTGTTATGATTCTGCTGCCGGTTGTTGCTGATTCATTCCTGCTGTTAGTATACTTGATGCTGCTGTTAGTGAAGATGTTTCTGCTAATGAGTGGATAAGTATTGAAAGATATTATGTGTATAAAAGTCAACAATACACGGTACATAATATCTTACCCCATGTGATCAGTTAACAAGTTGTATACTTGATGAACTCAACTTAGTATATGACTAGATGCATGTGCAAATGGTATATGTAAGATACAAGTTGTATCTTTGGCTACTGACACACTTCTTAGAAACTAGCTAGTAGCTCGACATGACTTATCATATTTGTAAAAGATCTTCTTGGACTATAAAAGAAGTTCTTAATTTAGGACACCATACGCATCTAGTTATACACATCTAGATTTACACTTGCAATTCGTGTATGCTTAATTAATAACTGTCAAGAACATAGAACAATCACAACAATCTCATATCGAACCTTTGTATTATTCTCAATAATATTGAATAGTTTGGTAAAATACTTTCTTGTGTTCTTTGTTAATCTCACAAGCATCACTGTTTCATTTCCATAACAAAAATAACCTTCTAAGTGTGATTAAGTAAATTCCGCGTACTTAATCATTTTAACTCAAATATATCATACACACAAAGCAACAAAGGTTTAACCACCTTAATCGTGTGTCCAATCCTAACAAGTGGTATCAGAGAAAGGCTGATATTTTTGATTTAGAAGAAGAAGAAGTAGAAATGGACGTGCAAGATATTCAGACAAATGTTGCTGCAAAGTTACCAATGCTCAAACAGAATGAGTTTGAGATGTGGAGGTTAAGGATAGAACAATATTTCCAGGTGCAAGATTATACACTGTGGGAAATTATTGAAGATGGAGACTCTTTCATGCCTACAACCACCACATCCACAGTTGAAGGTAAGGTAATAACAACTCTGCAGACAAAGCCATCATCTGCAAAAGACAGAATAAAGAAGAAGAATGATTTAAAGGCCAGAAGTATGCTGATGATGAGCATTCCAAATGATCAACTCTTAAACTTCAGCAAGTTCAAAGATGCAAAATCTTTGTTTGAGACCATTATTGCAAGGTATGGTGGAAATGAAGCCACCAAGAAGACCCAGAAGACTCTTCTTAAGCAACAGTTTGAAAACTTCACCTCAACCAATCATGAATCATTAGACCACATGTTTAAAAGGCTTCAGAGTCTTGTGAGCCAACTTACTATTCTTGGGGTTGAAATACCTCAAGAAGATTTAAACTCAAAGTTTCTGAGAAGTCTACCTGAAGAGTGGGCTATGCATGTTGTTGTCTGGAAGAACAAACCAGATATTGACTCTATGGATCTAATGAACCTGCACAACAATTTTAAAATTGTTGAGCAAGAGGTAAAGAAAAATGGAGGTTCAAGTTCAGGCACTGGGAATATGGCATTTATGTCATCTCCTGGTACCTCAAGACCAGTCAAAGATGAGAAGGTTGATGATGATGTTAGTGTTGGTGTTGCTAGTTCATCAAGAAGTACCATAGTTATTTTGGATGAGAAAACATGTTGTGCTTTTCTCACAAGCAAGAATGATGGGTCCATGTTAACCTATGAAGACCTCCAAGAGATCAATGATGATGATCTGGAGGAAATGGACCTAAAATGGCAAATTTCTCTTCTTAGCATGAGGGCTAAGAAGTTCTATCAAAGGACGGGGAAGAAGCTCATAATCAGAAATACTGATACAGCTGGTTTTGACAAGTCAAAGATAGAGTGCTACAACTGCCATATGATGGGTCATTTCTTAAGAGAATGCAGAAGACCAAGGCAGCAAGATAGCAAGAGTAGAGGTTTTGGAAGCAAATCCAAAACAGAGGAAGTAACTGAACCAAAAGCTATGGTAGCTATTGATGGTTTGGGATTTGATTGGAGTTTCATGACTGATGTAGAAGAAGCTTCTTCACAGATGACGCTTATGGCTTTCTCTCCTACTGAGGTACAATCACATAAAGCTTGTTCTAATGCTTGTATTGCTCTTAATGAACTACAAATTTTAATGAAAAAATTTGATGATCAAAAGATAGAACTAAGCAAAACTCATCAAAATTTTATAAATTATAAATGTGGTTTAGAATCAGTAGAAAAGCAGATCCTATACTAAAAAGAACAAGAACTTGCTTTTTCTGATGACAAAGAAGGTCTTAAACAGGATATATTTTTTAAAGATGCAGAAATTAAGCTGTTAAGAGATGCTTATGATAGGATCAAACTGAAAAGTGACAATATTGAATTAACTGTAGAATCACTAGAACATGCCTCTAAGAGTGTAGCCAACATAGTTGAATGTCAAGTGATTAATAGAGTCAAGTCAGGGTTAGGATACAATAATGCCCCACCTCCTTATAGAGGAATCCCTAAACCCCCAGGAATTAACATAGAGCATTCTGATGATCCTAAATTTCAACAACATGAGCTACAATATGGTGCTCAAACTAAATCAAATGAAGTTGTTGATAAACCTGAAAAGGTAAGTAAAAGTTTAGATAAAACTTTATCTTATCAGGACAAGGTGTCCTTTGTTAAGAAAGGAGATGCTATAGTTGTTGAGGATAGTACAACTGATAGTGATGAAGAAGAACAGGTTATGTCTAAACCAGAATTGGTTAAGAAAGTAGGAACAAGTGTTCCTAAGGTGGTTAGAAATCAAACTGATAGGCCTATGATAAATGTTAAACATGTTAGGCAACCAGTAAGATACTGTGAACAATATAGGTCTACAAACAAGCCCAAAGGTGACCATAGAAAATGGAATACCTCCAAGTCTCACCAAAATGATGACTTTGGATTTTATAGCAAAGCTTGTTACACTTGTGGAAATTTTGATCATCCTACAACTTTCTGCAACCAATGGGTATCTGGGTATACAAACAATAGGGTGAACTTAAAAAGGCAATCTCCTAAAGATCACTCTAATTTCAATAAAACAACCCCCAGAGCAGTTTTATTAAAGTCTGGACCAAAAATAGTTCCTGCTGTTAGACCAAAGGATTCTGCTGCTAAGCATGTCGATCCTGCTGCCAGACCTTTTTACTCTATTAACCCAAAATCAGTAGTTGAAAATGCAAAATCAACTTTTAAATATGCATTAAAAACTACTAGAAGACCTTTTCAATCAAAAGCAGTGATTCAAAAACAAATTTGGAAACCTAAAGGTTCTACTGCTAGGAAAAAGAGGGTCAATGTTGTTAAGACCTTAGCAAATTGGATTTGGAGACCCCTTAAATCCAATGGTGCATCAACTGCTCTCAAGAGAATCTATTATATTGATGCACGAGGCACAACCAAGTCAGTAATGGCTTGGGTGTCCCAAGGAAACTAATTCTTTTATTTGTGTGCAGGGACATTCATCAACAGATCAGGAAGATCAAGGATATTCAGATAGTGGGTGTTCAAGGCACATGACAGGCAACAAGTCTTACCTTTCAAATTTTCAATCAATTGATGGTGGATATGCTACCTTTGGAGGAGGAATTGGTGGAAAGATTACTGGTAAAGGTACTATCAAAACCAGTAAAATAAATTTTGAAGATGTGTACTATGTGCAAGAGCTTAAGTATAATCTCTTTAGTGTCTCACAAATGTGTGACAAAAAGAACAATGTTCTTTTTACTGACACTGAATGTCTTGTACTTTCTTCTGATTTTAAGATGCCTGATGAAAGTCAAGTGCTTCTTAGAATTCCAAGAAAGGGCAACATGTACAGTGTTGATATGAACAACATTGTTCCTAAAGAGGCTCTGACTTGTCTTGTTGCAAAGGCCACATTAGATGAATCTATGAAATGGCATAGAAGGCTTGGTCATATTAACTTCAAAACCATAAATAAAATTGTTAAAAATGGTTTGGTAAGAGGTTTACCTCACAAAAGATTTGAAAATGATCAAACATGCATTGCTTGTCTTAAAAGCAAACAATACAAAGCCACTTGTAAGACCAAGATTTTTAACTCTTTCAATCAATCATTGTCTATGCTGCATATGGACTTATTTGGACCTGTTTCAGTAAGTAGTATAATGCATAAGAGATATTGTCTTGTTATAATTGATGACTATACTAGATTTTCATGGGTTTTCTTTCTATTTACTAAGGATGAGACTACAAGCATTCTTAAGACATTCATTACACAGATAGAAAACCAAGAAGACAAGAAAGTGAAAGTCATTAGATGTGATAATGGGACAGAATTTAAGAATAGAGTTATGTATGATTTCTGCAAAGAAAAGGGTATTAGGAGAGAATTTAGTGTTGCTAGAACACCACAACAGAATGGTGTTGTTGAGAGAAAGAATAGAACACTAATTGAAGCTGCTAGAACTATGTTAGCTTATTCCAAGCTACCTATAACTTTTTGGGCTAAAGCAGTCAACACTGCTTGCTATGTCCAAAATAGAGTTTTAGTTATTCAGCCTCACAATAAGACATCATATGAACTTTTTAGAGGTAGAACTCCTGCAATAGGATTTCTTAGACCTTTTGGATGTCATGTGACAATACTCAATACCTTATACCATTTAGGAAAATTCGATGGTAAAGCAGATGAAGGATTCTTTGTTGGATATTCTCTCAATAGTAAAGCTTTTAGAGTATACAACATAAGAACTAAGTTTGTAGAGGAAAACCTACATGTGGAGTTTTTAGAGGATAGACCCAATGTAGAAGGTAAAGGACCAAAATCTCTATTTGATCTTGAAACACTAACCAAATCAATGAATTATGTGCCTGTTGTTGCAAAAACTAATGATTTTTCAGGTTCACAAGCAACAGATGAGGCAAGGTTAGAAAAGGAGACAAATCAAGACTATGTAGTGATGCCAATATGGTCAAGTACAAGTGTGGAATCAACTCCAACAACTGAAGAATCTTCTTCTAGCAGAGGTAAAGAAGGTGTTGAAGATGAAAGTAAAGAAGATGGAATAAAGGAACAAGCAGATCAAGTCAACAGTATGGTTCCTGCTGGTAGTTCACACGTTCCTGCTGGTAGTTCAAACGTTCCTGCTGATAGTGCACCTGATCCTGCTGATGACTCATCAAGTTCATCTGAAGTGGTTTTCTCAGAAAATGAGGTGGATTTTGGCAATCTCCCTTATGACTATCAAGTTCCTACTACACCACAAACAAGAATTCACAAAGTCCACTCCCTGGATAATGTGATAGGAGA
Source organism: Artemisia tridentata subsp. tridentata (assembly GCA_021014915.2). Classification (NCBI taxonomy): domain Eukaryota; kingdom Viridiplantae; phylum Streptophyta; class Magnoliopsida; order Asterales; family Asteraceae; genus Artemisia; species Artemisia tridentata. The sequence continues at coordinate 83,569,439 of CP139505.1, forward strand.
TGTACAGTCAGGTGTGAAGACAAGATAACAATTGATGTCTTCAGACCAACAAGGGCTTCTTGATGCCCTTTATGCTTCAAAGCAGCATGAGCTTTCAAACTCTTGCTTGTTTGTATGTTTTCTCTCACAAGATGAACCAAAGAACATTCTGAAAGCCTTAGATAATTCAAGCTGGGTAGAAGCTATGCAAGAGGAGCTTCTTCAGTTCAAGATTCAGAAGGTATGGGTACTAGTTGATTTACCTAAGAATGCAAAGGTAATTGGCACTAGATGGGTTTTCAAGAATAAAAGGGATGAAAGGGGAATAGTGATTAAGAATAAGGCTAGATTAGTAGCCCAAGGGTACACACAACAAGAAGGGATAGACTATGATGAGGTTTATGCTCCTGTAGCAAGGATTGAGGCAATTAGGCTTTTCTTAGCTTATGCTTCATTTTAGGCTTCACAGTCTACCAAATGGATGTCAAAAGTGCATTTTTATATGGTTCTATTGAAGAGGAGGTATATGTTACACAGCCCCCTGGCTTCATTGATCCATTATATCCAAACAAAGTGTACAGAGTAGTGAAAGCTCTATATGGCCTTCATCAAGCACCAAGAGCTTGGTATGCAACACTAGCTTCCTACTTATTGGAAAATGGATTTCAAAGAGGAAAGATTGATCAGACACTTTTCATCAAACAGTACAAGAAGGATCTTCTGTTAGTGCAGGTGTATGTGGATGACATTATCTTTGGATCTACAAGGAAAGATATGTGTTTAGAATTTGAGAAACTTATGCATGATAAGTTTCAGATGAGTTCCATGGGGGAACTTACATTCTTTTTGGGTTTGCAAGTTAAGCAATCATTTGAAGGCATATTTATTAGTCAAGACAAATATGTTACAGAGATACTTAGAAAATTTCAATTTGCTGATTCAAAAATAGCAAGCACACCAATGGACTCTGAGAAGCACCTTCTGAAAGATGAAGATGGAGAGAATGTGGATGTACACTCTTACAGATCTATGATAGGCTCTTTGATGTACCTTACATCATCTAGACCTGATATCATGTTTCCTGTTTGTGTTTGTGCAAGATTTCAAGTAACTCCAAAGGTTTCTCATTTAACTGCAGTCAAGAGAATTTTTAGATATCTCAAAGGTCAACCAAGGTTGGGTATATGGTATTCTAGGGAATCTCCTTTTGACTTGGTAGCATATTCGGATAGTGATTATGCTGGTGCTAGCTTGGACAGAAAGTCAACAACTGGAGGATGTCAATTCCTTGGGTGTAGACTTGTCTCATGGCAGTGTAAGAAGCAAACAAGTGTGGCAAATTCAACAACTGAAGCTGAATATATAGCTGCTGCAAGTTGCTCTAGTCAAGTTCTATGGCTTCAAAACCAACTTCTTGATTATGGGTACAATTTCTTAAACACTGTTATTTATATTGATAATAGTAGTACCATTTGTATTATTAAAAATCCAGTGCAACATTCTAAAACAAAACACATTGAAATTAGACATCACTTTATAAGAGACTGCAATGAGAAAAGGTTAATTCAATTTCTTAAAATTGCTTCAGAGCATATTTTTGCAGATCTGTTAACAAAAGCTTTTGATGTTTCAAGGTTTCAGTAATTGGTAGCAAGTATTGGAATGCTTAATCTTTGAATTTTCAATCTAATGTGTTTATGTAAATAAATTTTTGTTTCTGCTGCTGGCTTTATATAATACTGCTGCTATTACAATAGTTTGTGCTTCTAGTATAAATTTAAAATGTGTTATTCATACAGTTGGTCTTATGATTATTCTAATTCAAGACAAGTACTTTGTACATTGTTCTTTTGGTTTTAGACTAACAATTTCAGGTATGAACATGTGAACACAAAGGATGTTTTCAAGTGAAATATGTGAGCAGCAAAATTGATATACTAGTTGCTGACATAATAGGTTCATGATAGAAAGAGTTTGGGAATTTAAACTTCCTTAAAACTTCTTTCTTGAAACCTGATTATGAAATTTCACATTGAATTGATGACTTAGTTGGTCAGATAGTAACTGACTTAACTCACTTTCTATCATTTTATACTTTTAAGTATAATAAGCAAGTCTAAGGACATCTGATAGAAAGAACAGCTAGTAAAAGTGAATCTAACACTTGTGTTAGAGGTAACAATTACTATGATCTGGAAACCCTGTCAAGAAAACCTTTTGAATAGGTTTATCTTTACACAGGCAGTTATTTATAACTGAAAACATTGGTTCTCACACAACCAGAGGTTGCTTTAAACCGAAATTTTGATTAAATGTCTGTTATACACTTAATCCCTTCAAAATGGTTGAAAGCAGTATGGTTTTTCGTAATAAAATCAATTACATACTGCTAAGTCAAATAATTTCTTAAAAAGGATTTTTCAAAGGACTCACAAAAACCATCCATTAATGGACCATGAGTCAAATGTCCAATGAATCACCTCTCATAGGAGTTAACACACATAGAAGTGATGAGGGCAGCAAATTAAACTCTTAAGGAATTGATGGCTTCATGTACAATATTGTCTGAAAACAAGTTCTAATTGCAAGATCAGATGATAGTGAGAGATCTTCCAAACAGGGGAGGATGGGAGAAGGAAAGGTTCTTTACATCTCAGGGGAGGAGATATTTTGGTACATGGTGAGAAAATCTTTCTCAAAAGGGAGGAAATATTTCAGGGGAGGTATTTAACCCAAGGGAGGAAGTTTAACCAATGTAAGGGAGGAAAAGACAAGAGCATACAAGATGATGACATAGAGGTTGAAAATGACAAGAACATTCCAAAGGAGAAAGTTCTATCTAGGTCAAACGAAGGAAAGTTTCAATTTCAGTTTACTAAGTTTGTTCATCACTTGCAAAGGCATGCTGATAGATGATTTCACTTGTTGAAACAAGCATCCAAGATACACAGCATCATTGCCTCTTATAATTCCTCCATCCAAGGAAATTGCACCATCTTTTAGTCCAAGATTGGAGCAATGTATGTTTTTGATATTGTTAAAGTCAAAGAAAGCAGATGAGCTATGAAGTGTTTGAAAGATCTTCACAATTCCTCATTTAATTCAAAGAAACATGTTTGAAAGAATTCACATGTTTAAGGGAGGATTGTTGGGAATTAAATATTCTGAAGTTTAAGTATGTGGAAAATCTCTAAGTATGTTCCTGCTGCTAGTGTATTTCATTCCTGCCGATAGTGTTATGATTCTGCTGCTGGTTGCTGCTGATTCATTCCTGCTGTTAGTATACTTGATGCTGCTGCTAGTGAAGATGTTTCTGCTGATGAGTGGATAAGTATTGAAAGATATTATGTGTATAAAAGTCAACAATACATGGTACATAATATCTTACCCCATGTGATCAGTTAACAAGTTGTATACTCTTAGTATATGACTAGATGCATGTGCAAATGGTATATGTAAGATACAAGTTGTATCTTTGGCTACTGACACACTTCTTAGAAACTAGCTAGTAGCTCGACATGACTTATCATATTTGTAAAAGATCTTCTTGGACTATAAAAGAAGTTCTTAATTTAGGACACCATACGCATCTAGTTATACACATCTAGATTTACACTTGCAATTCGTGTATGCTTAATTAATAACTGTCAAGAACATAGAACAATCACAACAATCTCATATCGAACCTTTGTATTATTCTCAATAATATTGAATAGTTTGGTAAAATACTTTCTTGTGTTCTTTGTTAATCTCACAAGCATCACTGTTTCATTTCCATAACAAAAATAACCTTCTAAGTGTGATTAAGTAAATTCCGCGTACTTAATCATTTTAACTCAAATATATCATACACACAAAGCAACAAAGGTTTAACCACCTTAATCGTGTGTCCAATCCTAACAAGTAGGGAACCAAGTGATGTGGCTAGGTTGATTTGGAGGACACTTGGAAGGAGGGGGACGGAAAAGTTCATGTGGAAAGTCCATAACCACTTAAGTTTCCTACAATTCTTGACTCTAGGTTAATTTCTAGAGGGAGAGCACATGTGGATAATTTAGGGACCTTGTAAGATGATTTGTGGTAAGTAGTATACTTAGGGATTGGAAATGAAAGGGCTTGGTTTGATTCTTGTGAGATTCGAACTAGGTAAGTTAGAAAGGGGATGATATGGATCGAATGGGCATTGTTGGGTTGTACATAGGCTATGTTGTGTGGTACATTAGGGTTAGGATGTAACTAAATTAGTTTCTAGGGTTTAATTCAAGTATTATTAGTTAGGAATTAATTTTTAGAGTTTATATATATAGTTATGTATATCGAATTCTAATAAAAAGAAAAAGGAATTTATTTGTGCTTTAAGGAGTTGTACTATAAGCTTATTAAAGTTGTACTAAAGTTTAAGAAATAAGAAAAATATTTTTTTAATGTTTCCTTAAGTTATATAAATTTTATGTAATTTTTATTAAGTTATATATATATATATATATATATATATATATATATATATATATATATATAAAAATGAGATTTTAGAGTTTTGTGCATTGAAGGGTTGTACATTGGTTTTAAGGGCCTGTACTAATATTTAGTAAGTCTAATAAATTTATTTTAAAAATTAGTGCATGAATTTGTTGTACAATATGCTTTAAAATAAATATTTTCAAGGTTAATATAATGTTTTTATGAATAATTGATTTTTATGCATTAATGACTTGTACACTGCCTTGAAGTACTTGTACATTCATATTTTATAAAAATAATATATATATTATTTAGGGTTTATTACATAAAATCATAGTTTTGTGAAATTAGGGTTTGTATCGGGAGTTATAGTGGAATTAGGGTTTTTGTGTTTTAGGAACTTGTACATTAGTATTTTAGTATTTTTAGGGTTTTGTTATTCATATATGTTATTATAATAATTTAAGGTTTCATAGAAACTCTTATTAGGTAAGAAACGTTTAGTTTAAACGTACGTTAACGAATTAACACAAAGTGGCAGATGAGGTATCATAAAGTTTTAAACTTGACATATAGGAATAAAAATTAAGTAAGTTAAGGTTGGGTTGCATGTGAGCACGTTTACCAAGGATGTGAGCTACGTCACATTAGCTAATAGTTATGATCAGATAATGAATAAAAAAAAAATACATAGGAAAAGGATAAGTATTAGAATATGAGATAGTTTATAATATAGTGGAATTCTTACAGTGGTTACAGTAATATCCATGTTAATACCTGGTTCCATTTACCATATAAGGTGCTACAGGGGCGACGTCATCAAGAATGTCGTCGAATAACGGAGAGTTATCTAAAACATTAATATCGTTCTTCGCCCCCGCCACCCCGAAAAATGCATGCCAAATCCATAAATCTTGCGAAGCAACAGCTTCAAGCATTATCGTTGGGTATTTTTTATCACCCATACCAAATTGCCCTTGCCAAGCCATCAGACAATTTTTCCACTCCCAATGCATGCAATCAATGCTACCAAGCATTCCCGGAAAACTATGCCACCCCTCATCTCTTTCATAAATACTTTAAATGTCGGACCATGTTGGTTTTCTTAAATACTCCGGAATAAAAAAATCAATATAGCACTTATTAAAATTATCAAGACAATCATGTGAAGTATGCTCACCCATTTGCAAATATTAATCAAACGCATCGGGTGTGGTGCCATATGGCAATTGGCGTATGGCAGATGTACACTTCATAAGAACACTTATACTCATTCGACCCGTAGCATCGGGTGATTGGCTAAAGAATTTAAAATGATCTGGAAGAAAATCGGAAGTATAAGATTCAATACCTTTGACTATTTATAGAAATAGTTTCCGGCTCATACGAAATTTTTTTCGAAAAGTCCGGTGCGTATACTTACAACCGTGATTGAAATAGTCGTTACGCAAACTTACTTCGGCAAGCTCACGTTCACGATAGATCGGATTACGGGACAAGCGAGGTTGAGCTGCTGCTTGTTCCAACTGTTGCTGATATTCGTACGTGGCTATCATAAACTCTAAGTCAGTTTCGTCATCCACATCTGACCAGTTCGTAAATTCTTCGTCACTTTGATTCGGATCCGTTGTGAATGAACAAGTTTTTTTTTTTTTTTTTTTTTTTTTTTTTTTTTTTTTTTTTTTTAGAGAGGAAGTATATAAAATTTGAGTTTGAGTTGTGGACGTGTGAAAAAAAGTTGTGTGTTAATTGGTTATTTATAGTGGTGGAAAAAAGGTTTTGATTTTTTTTTTTTTTTTTATCTCTCTTCTTTTTTGCTCTCTCTCCTCCTTTTTGGGCCCACATGAATTAAAAAACTTTTGTGTTTTAACTTTAATATTTAATGTAATTCGTTTTTGAACTTTAATTTTTAATGTAATTCATGTTTTAAATGTTATGTTAGTTATTAAATGAAGTATTAGTTTTAGTTTAGGTGTTGAATTTAAAAATTGTTGACTTAAAGTTGAGTGAAGATGTGTCGCTGCCGTGACACTGACTTAATGTTTAACTCAAGTGATGATACCTTATTCTCTAACAAAGAAATTTACTTAAAACATAAACGTATTGACAATGAAGTCCTAACATTAGAAAAATTCAAATATATAACTTACTTTTTTGTATCATTTGACACCTTTTAACATATTTTAGTTTCCTGCGAAGATCTCATCAAAGACAACACAAATAAGAAAATAATTACAATTTTATACAACATATACATTTCCAATAACAAAAAAAAAAAAAAAAAAAAAAAAAAAAAAAAAAAAAAAAAAAAAAAAAAAAAAAAAAAAAAAACTACAAATTATATACCCTAAACCCTAATCCCTTATTCTTACAAACACAAAAAACTGAAACACAACCCTAACCCAATACGAAAAGGATGAGGGAGTGATAACGGCAACCACAAAACGATCATAACACACAATCGATATTGATTGATAAACTAACATAATACAAAACGTAATTATAAACCAAAATTAAAAACCATAATTAATTAATAACATATTTTTCTTCAATAAATCAAAATACGTTATTGAAAATTTTAGAAAAAACACCGTGCGTGCACGGATATTATAACTAGTTATTAATATGGATATTACATTAACTTTTTGTTTAGGAGACACCACAAATTATACGGAGTACTTTTTGTTTAAATATTAAAGTTAAAACACAAAAGTTTTTTAATTCATGTGGGCCCAAAAAGGAGGAGAGAGAATAATTTCGCTGCAAATCTTATGTGAAATGTTTTTTTTATACTCATGTGGGCCCAAAAAGGAGGAGAGAGAACAATTTCGCTGCAAATGGTATGTGAAATGTATTTTTTAATTCATGTGGGTCCCGGATTTTTGTAATTCGCCGCAAATGGTATGTGAATTATCATTTTTTTTTTTTTTTTAAGTTTTTGGATTAACGAGAGGGGGACACGTGTAAGTATTTATTTCGCTGCACGTTTGCAGCGAAATTGGTGGCCTTTTTGGGAATGAAAAAAAAAGTAACCCTCTGCGAGACAACTACTTTGCACAGTTGCCTCTGCAGTAATTTTCGCACCCAAAAAAGTGTAAAAGTCTTAAAATTTAAATGACTTTGTACGACACTGCTCCACATCAATTATTGAATTATTGAAGCCTTCGCAAATTTAATTTGCATGGACCCAAAAAAGTGTAAAAGTCTTAAAATTTAAATGACTTTGTACGACACTGCTCCACATCAATTGCAGCAAAAAAGGACATTACACCGTCGAACCACATGGTATGCATTAATAATTCAACCACCATCGAAAATACTGGTATATGTAATAAAATTGAGATAATACTTTTAAAAATCATCATACTTATTCAAAAATACTCTTTTGGGTATCGAACAAATTTTTTTTGCTTATATTGGTACTGAACTTTCTATTTTGGACTTTTTGAAGTACTTTGTGACGTTTTTGCCTCTCAAATTATTAAAAATCCAGGGGCAAAAATGTCACAAAAGTACCTCAAAAAGTACGAAATTGAAAGTTTAGTACCTCAAAAGGTCTGAAATTGAAAGTTCAGTACTCGTATAAGCAAAAAAATTTGTTTCGATACCCAAAAAAGTATTTTTAAACAAGTATGATGATTTATAAAGTTATTATCCTTTATTTACATGTTACATCTAAAAATCATTACACTTCAGGAGTTGCTAGACCAAAGTTTGATGAAAAGTCAAAATTCGAGTTGAAGGGTCAGTTTTTCAAGGAGTTAAGAGATAATGCTTTCAGTGGAACAGAACATGAAGATGCTAATGAACATATTGAAAAGGTCCTCGAGATTGCAGATTTGTTTACCACAGAAGGAGTCACTGACGATCAACTCATGCTAAGAATCTTTCCAATTTCGCTTAAAGGAGCTGCTAATAAGTGGCTAAGGAATGAACTTGCTAGTTCAATCACAACATGGGAAGATTTGAAGAGCAAATTCCTGAAAAGATATTGTCCACCTGCTAAAACTGCTAAAAAGATGGAGGCTATCAACAGTTTCAAGCAAGAGCCTGATGAAACTCTTTATCAAGCTTGGGAACGATTTAAAGACTTACTGGTGAAATGTCCTCAACACTATCTAACCTCAATGCAGGAGATAATCTTGTTCTATCAAGGATTGAACGTGCCTACTAGACAGATTTTGGATGCTAAGGGAGTTGTGCCTCAAATGAGTGCAGCTAATGCTAGGAAAGCGATTCAAGAAGCTGCTGATCATTCTCAAAAATGGCACGATGGAACCTCTACTAGATCTAAGAGCAGCACTAATTTTGACGGGTTTGCTGCAATTCAAGCTCAATTGGATAAAATTAGTAGAGAGATGAAGAAGCGTGATGAGAAAGTGTATGCTGCCCAAGTTGGATGTGAAAAATGCGAAGGACCTCACTACACTAAAGATTGCCCTAATAAGAATGAAAGTGAGACTTTTGAAGAAGCATACTACACACAATTTGGACAACCATTCCGACCTTCAGGAAGATTTAGGGAAGCTGCTCCGGGATACTATCAAAAAAACAACTTTAATTCCACTTATCAAGAAAGGAGGCAGACTTTGGATGATACTCTAAAGCAGATTATGGCCGATGCTGCTAAAAGACATGAAGAGAATACCGCTATGATCAAAGAAATCCGAGTTTCAACGGACACTATTACAAGAAATCAAGGAGCTTCGATAAAAGCATTGGAACAACAAATTGGACAAATGAGCAAAGTTCTTCAAGAAAGGGGATACGGAAGTTTACTAAGCTCAACTGAAACCAACCCAAGAGATCATGTCAAGGCCATAAGCACCACTGAGGAAGTCACGCCTAACATACCTAGAAGATCGATGAATGGTAATGATGGTGCAAAGCCCGAATTTTTCTTTAATTCTTCAATCAGTTTAAGAAGACTACTAAAAGAGAAGACAAAGATTGAAGAGGAGATCAAGGCTACAATGAAAGAAGAGAGCCCTGCAACCGACTTACACGCCTTGCCTCATAAAGAAAAGGACCCAGGAAGTTTTACTTTACCTTGTTCAATTAATGATATATCTTTCAATAATGTGTTAGCTGACTTAGGAGCTAGTGTTAGTGTTATGCCTCTTAAGACATTCACTACCCTAGGACTAGGAAAATTAGCACCAACTAAGTTGCTTATTGAATTGGCTGATAAAACGGTAAAACAACCTGAAGGGATTGCTAAAAATGTGCTAGTTAAGATTGAGCAGTTTATTTTTCCCGTAGACTTTGTTATATTAGATATGCCCGAGGATGTTAAGATTCCTTTAATCCTTGGAAGACCTTTCTTGTCTACCGCCCATGCTAAGATTGATGTGTTTAAAAGAAAATTCTCATTAAGGGTAGGGAATAATAAACTAGTCTATAAGTGCCAAGATCCTACTAAAAGCATAATTAGAGGTGTCTATGTGCTAGGATTAAGAGAACGTATGGACCTCGATCTAGAAGCTAGATTTATGGGAGAAACCTTAGTAAATAATGAATCACTTGAGACCTTTAGTGGAGACTACATTGAATTAAATGATCTTAATTTACCATTAGGAATCAATGATCAATTTATGGAGGATTCTGAACCCGAAATTGAAGAAGGAGAAATTATGGATATACCTAGAATCAATATGATCAACACTAAGAATTATGATGAGTTTGAAGGATATCCTAGTTTTTGTGATTACGGTAGAAAGATCCATGTAGATTGTGCTTATAATTTACAATTTCCTTGCATGATAGGATTTAAACAGGTTAGTGCCAACTTTTTCCCTATTTTACCAATTAATGTAATGTCAAGAGATTACTATAATTCTATAATGAAAAACAAAATTGAGTATAGAGGGAAAAACGTTGTTGGAATGTTCATGAATGTACCTATTTTTGTTGGGAATTTAACTATTGTTACAGAATTCACTGTGGTGGAAAACATGGATGCTTATCGTGATGTTGAGATGGGTGACGTGATCGTTGGGAAACCATTTTGTAGGGAGATCGAAATTGACGCTAAAAGATTTGAAGGAAAGATCACCTTTCGAAATGGAAGCAACGTTATCACTTACATGATGCCTCGTGCTCACCCAAGGTTTAAACATGCCCCTAACAAATTTTGTTATAGATTTACACCATTTCTTTTTGTAGATGAAAATGACGCTGAGAAAGGGATCGAGTATCCGTACCAAAAGATGAAAGGATTCTACAAAGGTGTACTTGAATTGGGGCAAGAGTATGTTCGTGACGATGTAATTCGAGACCACCATAATGAGTATTATTTATATAATTGGAATGACTTGTCTAAATTGGTAAATTTCTAGGATTTCACCCAAAAAGCCTATTATATGTTATGTGATATTAACTAACTACACTGGTTAGTTAACCCCCGTATAAACCCTTTTGTTACTCTCACTTTTAGAGTAAGATACCCCTAGAAAAACACTCAGAGCCATTCCTTTCGTTTCTTACACCTTTGTTATAATGTTTCGTTACACCCTTACACCTTAGCCTACCCTGTAGATTAAAATCCGTGGTTGGTTAATTGCTTTAGGCAAAGTGTGTTTCCTTGCATTACCTGTGTTCGCGTGCGTAATTCATTATCTTTGGTTGAGTCAGGAAATTGCACAATGCAATTGGTATGAAAGTAAATATTGTATATCTTTGAGTTTATTTTTCGTGTGTTTACTACTTTCGCTATTACAGTTATTTCTGAAAAGTATGAAGAGTATGGAAAAATTATCCGGAAAGAAAGTGATAGAAAAGTTGTGAAATTCTACACAATATATGTTGATTTCAAAAAAAAAAAAAAAAAAAAAAAAAAAAAAAAAAAAAAAAAAAAAAAAAAAAATCGAAAAAAAAAATAGAAAAGAAAAAGAAAAAAAAAAGGAAAAGTTGGATGTTTGTTTAACCAACTTATATAAAGTTTTGTATTAAGTGGTCGATATCACCACTATTTGTTATATATTATATTTATGGATTGAATGGGAGTTGGCCGTTATGGGAACGACAACTAAGGTTTATTCTTTGATTGAGATCTTGTTGAGTATAATTCTTGTCTACCTAAAGCGTGAGTTTCAAGTGTTAAAGCGTGAGTTATCCAATGATATGAGTCTTATTCATGGGATGGTTGGGATAGTGATTAACCACACTTAGGATTTTAATTTATCTGTTTTGTTTATTTTTTATTTTACACCAATTTGTATCCCAAATATTATCCATACCCTATATTATTCTTTATCCAAACCTTTGATTTATTGAGATTAGGGATTTGAGCAATCTTAAGTATCGTAGTCATGGATTCGGCTATGTATTTATGATTTTGTCGCCCTTTTTGATATAATATTATTGGTAAAGATTACTTGGTCCTATCTTTAGCCTATTCGAGTTAAGGATTTGAGCAATTGCAAGTATCGTGTTTGTGGATTCGATCATGTATTTGTGATTTTTTCGCCTTTTCTGGAATTTGAGATCGATAGAGATTAAGAAGAATGATTAACCCTTAAGCCACAAAACCCTTTTTACCGCTTTAAACTTGTTATTCCTTGGCTTTAGTGGGGGAGATGTGTATACTTGCCAAGCCTATGATAGAATATTTGTCACGACTGGACAGTTAAACGATTAGATTTGCTTTTATCAAAATATTTTATTTTATTTCTAATTCGTTAAGTGTTTGGTTGTGTGATTATGATAAAACGAATACATGCTTAAATATAAAAATAAATCATAATATCTTTTAGGATACATTTTCATAAGATTTATTCTAAGGTTTACTTGGAGACAAGTAAAGTTCAAGTGGGGGGATATTTGATGAACTCAAATAAGTATATTTTATTATCATCATTTATCCTATTTATTTGACTTGTTTTATTATATTATATATGAGAATTGATACTTAATCGTTTACTTTTGTAATTCTCAGGTAAAAACAAGTATTATGTGAAACTTGGCGATTTTGGACTAATTATGGAGCAAAACACGCAAGATGTTAAGAGTCTATTGAAATGTACAAGATCAAGATCATTCTGCTCCAGATGTGCCGCATCCTACTTCTTACATACGGCGCATCACTATCAAGATTTCACAAGCTACGATCCAAGGACATGCGCCGCATACATGAATGGAGATACGCCGCATCTTCTGGCGGTGTACGAATATTCTGGAATATAATAACCTTGGACCCCACGTGAAGTTAAGTCAATGCGCCGCATCTACTTATTCAATGCGCCGCATCTTACCCTCAGACAGAAACTATAAATACCCCAAAGTCAGACGAATTTCGAGGTTCGACATATACACGTACGAGAAGACAGAAACCCTAGGACGAAGTCAGTCGAATTAGCAGCACAAGACACACCTTGAACGAAGATACAAGAGCTGTAAGAAGGTCCTGCATGTATTCAATTCATTAAGTAGTTTTGTTTTATTGTATTAGTACACTTTAATTCATCAGGATTGATGGGCTTGTGTCATTGAATTATTCATGCACTTCAACTCCCCTTAAAATTGCTTTCCCATTAATTAAAGTTTATATGTTGATGTCTTTTTTGACTTTTATTAGTGCATTGATAACCTCTGTGTCTAGCTGAGCATTGATCGGGTCGCCATGCCTCTGTCCTCGCCTATTTATTCTATCGCCTATGTATTCTATCGTCTGTAGAAAAGTAGGAAGAAAGGTAAATAGGATAGACATAAGTAATCATTAAGGGTTTACTCGCCGATAAGATTAGAGCCAACGAGAAAGGGTTAATTACATACACTTCATATAAAACTAGCAATAAAACAAGTGACAAGCTACTTAACTATCAGGACAGGTCTTCTTATTGTCTCAAGTATCTATCTGTGTACGTGTGTGCTATTCGTTGATTCGTGCCTATTAGTTTAGTTTATTATTTAATCATAACCAAACCGTGCCAGTCTCTCAGGCTGAACCCCCTTGCGTTAGATTAGGTTTGTACAGCTAACTTAAGATATTAAAATACTGATTAGAAGAACTAGATAATACGTTCCACTCTTAGTGATCGACACTCTACTTACCATTATATGCATACTGACCGGGTATACTGCTCGTTAAAGTGTGTGTTTTATTGATAAGTCGGCTAAATATAATTTTAAAACTTGAATACTGCTAAAACCACAACGACATACCGTGGGTATAAAATTAGAGCAATACACACGCACACATCAGTGACTTTCGTCCCATTAGCCTAATGGGGTGCTACTATAAAATAATAGCTAAAGTGTTAGCGGAAAGGATAAAGAAAGTTGTGGGTAGTGTTGTGGGAGACGTGCAAAATGCATTTATAAAAGGGAGGTATTGTAGTGATAACTAACCATAATCAGAGATAACAAATTAGAGAAACGAACATGAATAATAATCAAAGAAAAAAATAAGAGAAGATATCACAGATTCAAGAACGTGATCGAGGCACGTGTTTGACACACTTCCCTTAAAACAGATTTGCCGTCCATTAGGCGTCTATTTCCCAGGGCACAACGATCGGAAACAGTATGTTGTACTGTCGGATATGACATCCATGCCTGAAATTTCCATCCACATTTGTGTGTTGCTCGTATGTGTGTATTATTTGGGATGTAGGAACTTATGTGTAATTTCCTGTCTTTTGGATCAAAAAAGAACGCTGTAACCACCGGTAAATTTTCACTCGTATTAATATTCTAACGAAAAAATACTTATCCTTTTTTGCGTCTATTTTTTTTTTAAGATTAAACGTTATCGGTTTATCTTATCACAACAACAAATTAATGTGACATAACTCACATTCTCAATAAACGTACTCACCAACACCAACATGTCATAAGTACGTTTCAAATAAACATTCTTTACATGTCAAGTATAACAGATTGCAATTCTTATTTATCTATTATTTATTTATTATCATTAAATAAATAAATAAACGGTTCTACACGATTTTCATGCATAAACAATATACCATGTACTCCTAATATATAAATATCTAGTTACTATTTATAAATATCTATTTACTATTCATCAAAATATCTAGTTACTAATCATAAATGTGAACATCTTCGTGTGGAGAGCATTAAAAGGAAGACTACCGGTTCGTGTGGAGCTAGATAGAAGAGGCACTGACTTAGATTCGGTTCTTTGTCCATGTTGTAATAATGCGACGGAATCTTGTACTCATAGTTTGGTTATGTGTGACTTAGCTATGAGTGTGTGGGAAAAGATCTATAATTGGTGGAAAGTGGGAGTTGTTAATGCTTTCTCGATTGGTGAATTCTTTTCATCATTTGGAAATGTTAACATTCCTACTAAACTAGCTTATGTTTGGCAAGCGGTTAGTTGGACTACCGGGTATTTCATTTGGAAAGAAAGGAATGTTCGTGTGTTTGGCAAAAAGGTATCGAGTACAAATAAAATTGTTCATGACATTCAACTAAAAAGCTACGAGTGGATCCTTCGAAGAGCAAATAAATATAAAGTGATAGATTGGCAAATTTGGTTAAGGGACCCCATTAGTATTTGTTTACAGTAAGGTATATCAGCAATTCTACTCTTGTGCACTGGTGACTGTTTTGGCTACTGAGAAAGAAAAATGTAATCTGCAATCATACATGCTTCAGTGGGTCAGTGGCTTCTCATTATGGTATATTTGATTTTTGTTTTATATTATGGCAGTGCCCTTTAATGGCATGGTTTTCATATGACAACAGTTTAAGTCATATGGTCCATGTTGCATTTTTGGCATTGTAGGATATTGGTTTTGTTCTTTACCAGGGTGTTGCGACATTAATTTAGTATGGTGTACAGTAAAGGGTGGGGAGGGCATAGTATGGTGTTAGTGGGTGTGTCCAGCACTGGATTGTGGTTCTTGCTGCCTTGTGCTGTCACCTCTGGTCGTTCAAAGAGTGTGGCGAAGTGATTTGTCAGTCTTGCGGACAGTAATAATATCCTTATACGTATGGCTTGAATTAGTTATGTTTAGGCTTGTGGTTTGGAAGGTTACTATGTATGTTTTAGTGTTTTGTGTAATTTTGTATTTTTGTGTTTGGACCCTTCTTTTTTAATTGTCTTGTTAAGAAGCGGTTGGCATTTCTTTTGTATTTTGTTCTTGTGGTTCCTTTTAATAAAATTGTTGCTTTTCTAAAAAAAAAATATGTTGATCATCCATATGGTCACTAGCCATAAATGTTGCAACCAACATACTCACTCCGTACATAATTAGTTAATTACATAATGAACTCTATTAATAATAGGTGTTGCAATCTAGTCACACAAAACATGTGTGCGATATTAATGCTAATAAGTTCATAATTTGTTAAAGACGTGTGAGATGGAGGAAAAGCAAACTACACGCTGATTTAAATAGAAGAAAAAAAAATTGTTCAAAAACAATATAAAAAAAAGAAGAAAATTTAAATAATTTGTTAAAGACATGTGTGAAGCAAAGGAAGCAAGCTAATTAAGATGCAGGATAAGCAAACTACAAGCTGTTAAGTTATACTGTATAACTTAAGCAAAGGTATGAGTTTTTTTTTTTTTTTTTTTTTTTTTTTTTTTTTTTTATGTTGTAGACCTATATAACTTAAACAAAGTATTCATCTAGAAGAAAAACAAAAATTGCGTTTTCTTTAAGTCTTACAGAACGACAATTACTTAAATACGTTTGTACAAGTTTTTTAATGAAGGTATTATTAGATGATAAATATGGCTCAAGCCGAGTGTGGGGTTAGTGTCCATTAGGGTTTCATTATGTATTGCCTCTATATATATCGTATCAATAAAACGTATCACCTACGAGGTTTTCAATGTTTAACATGGTATTAGAGCGGGTCTGATCCTCAGACCTAGGTGGCTAAGTTGAGCCGCCTCCTTTGTGACACCCCGTCAAACCCTAGCCTAAATTCTATTTTCTATCCTTATCCGCTGCGTGAAAATTGTTGGTACAGTTTTGTTTATATCCGAAGACCAATGAGAAGATTTTAGTTTATTACTCGTATATCCGTAGACCATGCAAAAGGAATTTAGTTTGTTTTCTCGGCGAACGTGTAGAGGGAATAAAGGATTTAATTCCTTTGGCTAACAATCATGCAAATCAGAACGGAACGATGTCTCGGACTGTGATGTGTTTGTTAATTTATGTTTTATTGTTAAAAATAAATAAATAAATAAATGCTATAGTTGTTTTATTATTTATTTGTTAGTCGATTGTTCGTACGGCTTTGTTACCAGTCGACTAAAGTCGACCATTAGTATCAGTCCCTAAATTCGACCGTTGGTACAGTTTTGTTACCGGTCGACTTAGCCGACCGTTGGTACCGGTCGACCAGAGTCAACCGTTTGTAAGGTTTTGTTACGAGTCGACTAAAGTTATGTTTTTGTTAATGTTTTGTTTTTCTTTTCTTTTCTAATTTACTACTCCAGTTCGAGCTTTCTCGATTAAGCCGCTCGGACTGCGAGGGAGTATTAGATGATAAATATGGCCCAATCCCAGTGTGGGGTTACAATAATAAAGTATTACCGGGGTTTTAATGTACTAATAGATATAGTGAAGACTATTGGATAGCTTGATATATTTTGGACAAAAAAAAAATGTGGAGACTAAAAATAGCAAAAGGAGGGAATATCCGTACCTGTATAGCACAAACAACTATGTAGGGAAGCAAAAATGGGAATTCGACCCGGATTATGGGACTCTAGAAGAACGTGCCGAGGTGGAACAGGCTCGTGCTGATTTTTGGACGGTGTTGTTAGGGGTACCTCCTATAAGATTCTGACACCCCTCCTCACCCACATTTTTTACCATTTTATGTTCCGTATTTTATGTCTTTTACTAGTTTTGACTTATCAAACTTTATATGTACTATGGTTATTATCGTTAATCATATAGGCATAATATACGGGTGTGTTTCGGATTGCTTAACAAAATTTGTTTAAGCCTCCAGAAATAGTTTCTTAAGTAGTTTGAGATAAACAGCTTTAGCTTTCAACCTGTTTATCTAAAGAGGTTTATTTTGTTTTCATATATTTAGACCAAAAATTCGAATAAGCAATCCCAAACAACCACAAAACTACTTGTATGACCGTAAAAAGTAAGAAGCACATACGCGTTTATTAAGTTTCAATAAGCAATCACAAACATCCCCAATGACAGTGAGTGAACAAAGGGGGCATGGTTTGACTTGCAAACAAGTTAAATTGTGACTATGCTTCAAACTAAAAGGACTTATTGTTTTATATTCATGAAATTATAGTTTTGATGATTTTAAAGGAGTTAACAAAGATTAAACATTTAAACATGTTTCATATGAAATTCTAAAACTTGGACACTAAAGTTCTAGCTAAAAAATTTACACTAACGGTGTGTTCTTAAGTTTTGTAAAAGGGAGTAAAGCCAAGTAAAGTGATAAAAGTGTGTTCTCAAGTTTTTTTGAGGAAAGGAAGTAAGTGGAAGTGTGGAAAAAGGGAGGAAAGTGGTAGTGTTTTTTGTGTCACAACTTTCATCCCATATATGGGATGAAAGTGAAGGAAAGTGAGTGGGTCCCATTATTTTCTTTACTTCCATTTCATTTACTTCAATTTCACATCATTTTCTTTACTTCCATTTCATTTACTTCCATTTCACTCTAAAAACATACTTGAGAACACAGTTACAGTAAAACTTCATATATAGGATGAAATTTTACTGAACAAAAACTTACAGTTAACGTAATGAAATTTTGGTAGGCAACTTTTATGAGCATGACAGATTTCACTGCTTTAGTCTTCAACGATACAACTATGGTCACTTGAACTCTAAATAAAAAAGGGTATCACACTCAAGTATAAAAACTGTCTTTATCCAAAGGTGTAGCAGATTAAATCCAAAAATACCAAGGAAATCACAAAGAAGACAAACTTTTGGTCAAATCTTATGATTTGATACAATTAAAACTTTGTTCCTGGAGATATCCGGATTTGCATATAAATCACACACAAGTTTACTAAATACTGTAGGAATTTTAATAACATGACTAGTTCATAAATTAAACACATAACATCAAAGAGAACATGCGGAAGCTAAGGATCAATAACACATAATTAGTTAACCGAATAATAAAGTAAACATACTTTTGATTCTAGCAAAACAAGAATCAACTTCAAGTATTCTTCAATCAAGATCAAGAACCCTAATTAGGGTTTATAAGTGGATTAACGAATTACCTCTTACCGTTTTGTAATTCAATCCAAGATATTAACTATAGTGAGTTAATACCACGTTCTTGTACACACGTACTATTAGCGATTCGATGTGAATGCTAGTTCTTGGATCATAAATAAAGCATACAACAAACAAGGTTTAGCTTTAATAAACAATCAAACAACGAAACATGATTTTCTTGTTTTGATCGAACTTCTTGATTATACATGATCGAAACCCGCAAGGATATATAATACCGATTGTCTGACAAGGATAAAAAGAATAACACTTTGCATGCAAAGTGTTACGTATAGATATGCATGTGAAGAGTAAAACCATGCAATCTATTTACATTCATGCATCATGAATACGCCATACAATTATAGTATTCATTATTCATTCTTAGGTAATAGGAATGCATGCGTGAGACAAGTTTTAGGGATAATATATTTTTTGTATCGATTGTATTGAGCAAAGGGTATATTTATATATCATTTAACCTTGTCCAACAAGTCATTGCTAGCACCTCCTTAAGTTTCAAAACTCGACACTCAACCCCTTCCTTTTTCCTTGTTCGACCGGTCGCAACTAACACCCCAAGGGTTTGGTTTTCGTATTAATAAGTCTCTCATGTATTAGTTACTTTATTTGTGATTTAATAATTAAATATAACTATTTATATATTAATTATTTAACATCGATTCTCATACGTAAAGTGTGTAATCCCGTGATCTCGAGTTCGATCCTAACACACAACTACTAAATTATGTCCACAAAACTAACAGCTCCCACTTGGACATATTTTAATAATGTGATCACATCGGTTAGCATCTAGCAATACTTCGATGCCTCTAGTACAACTCGAGTAAGGTCTCCTGAAAAAACCTTTTAATGATTCATCATTATTATTATCCTTTTGTTACTAATACTATGTTAAATAAAGATATGGATTTAAGTCATTCTTTATTTAACATTCTGTTTCTCGTTGTTTGTGATTGAACAAGATTACCAAATCTTTTGAACCTTTCAAGGGAGATCTTGGGCATGGCCATGCAAACATATTGTCAACCCTACGAGGGGCCCAACAGTATTAAACATCAAAATAAATTTGAATGAACAAATTATATCTTAACTACAAGCATAACCCATGAATTTTGTAACAATTCCGGAAACAATCCTTTTGACTACCAGTTACGTGTAGCGTTAAATTGTTCCACATAATGCACTACATTCATAACAGTTATCTGGTATCTCAAGTCTGAGGATAACTATTCATGATTTACTTAATAACAATATCCATAAAGTACAATCATGTAGTTTGGGATAAGTCCTATATTCAATTCATTGAATATCATGTGAATTTGGCATGTCAGCGCATCAATATACTATCAAATATATTATACCAAAACTCAGATTTGTCTTAATTCAATTATATTCTCATATCATTAATTGACAACGGACGATTTAGAATAACTAAATTATTCACGGATTAAACATGCAAATATATGACACAATTTATTATTAATGAAAATAAACGTACCAAGTACTTAAATTTATTACAAATAATAAATGTTTAACATCCTTTATCCAAATACTAAATAGATCAATGCATGAAAATTCTAGTTATGAATTATGTCTCAAGCTATGACAATCATACTTGTTGACTACACATAAATCAACCAAACTTTGATCTATCAGAATTTTGAGAATACTTATTTCAAGAATTCAACTAGTGAAGTTCATGTATGTGTGCATTCAAATAATTTGATATTGCCAAATAATATTTCATAAAGTGTGTGACAACCTCAATCACCAATTTATGATTATCAAACTTTCAAACATTTTTAAAGTTTAAAGTATTCTTATTATTTTAATGTATAATGCAACTATGCTCTTAATGAGCACAACTAGTTCACATGTCCAAGGATGAAATCCTATCATGACTAGTATTGAGTGTCATCTCAATTAAACCAACATCATTGTTAAACAAACAACAATATGCTTTTAAAAATTTCGTAAACTTGAATATCTATTGTATAATGTTTGATGCCTTCCAAACTTTCAAGTTTGTTGGCTATGACAATTTGCACAACAATTGAAAAATTGTTCATCTATAGAATCTGAAAGCTGTTCCAGGCTGAGGATGTAATTCTATATCCAAACATATTCCATTAGAATAATTATTACACTAGTTATCTAATAACTTTCAATTAGATATCAACATTGTCATAACATCTTATAACAATTCGTTTATGTAACATGATGTTCATGAAAAATCTTCTAGTCATACTTAGATTTCATTCATATTCTATCTTATTTAAAAGATATGTACCCATTTAGACATTCTAAATGATATATCATGTTCTATTAGATTTATTTACCGCATATGTTTATAATGATAAACACACATTTCAAGGATATATGTTATATTTCCTAAATCTCTCAAGTGAAGTTTCATTCTAAGTTAAGACTTAACATTTAACTTATATGAAATGTTACTTCTTATATGTTATACAACATATATGATTCAAGAAAATAAACATAATACTCCCACTAACTTTCAGGAATACTTAGGAGTTATCTTATTTTAAATTATAAATCAAAACTTGGATTTAATATTTAAACATAAGACTTATCTCCTAGATGCATGCATTTATCCATACTTGAATTCTTGCATTTTGTACACTTTCAAAGATTTTATGAATTCATAAAACTCTTAATTACTTACCATCCTTGCTTAAGTAATTATACAAGAAAGAGTTTTATAATCCATTGTCAAATTTCATATTCATGAAAATAAGTATGACAATTACCATCTTTGTATATTTAATGTGCTTAAAAAAAGAATATTCAATCATAGTTAATTGCTTAAGTATGATTAATAATCTTGTCATAAGACATGCATTAAAATATGTGTACAATATTGTCCATATGATTTCTACACAAAGATTTAAACCACTGGGGTTACCTTATCTTTGAAGAAACTCATCTTCATTCTCTAGTCTAACTATTAAGAATTAAAATAAACCAATTTTCCAAAAATTGATTATCTTTATGGACAGCATCTTTAACATTCATAGTATGACTAATTTACCCAATTCAATATTTGGTAATGCATCATAATATAATCCTCAGCATATTTAATCAAATGTCTGAGATATCCTTGCGGATCTATGAATGAGAATTCCATCATCTTGAGGTTTATCATTTACATGTTTAGCCTCATCATGATATTCACTAGTGTGTTTTAGAAGATTATGTATCTTGTAATTTTATCTTTTCAAGATGAAAACTCTCACTTGTTTTTTGTAATTTATAGACTATCTATAAATACTTAGCAAATAAAGCAACAATACAATGTTCTCTTTTTGGGACATTACAAATACATATTGACAGTTTCTGACATTTAGTTTGTTAATAACCTACTCATAAGTAGTTTAACAAATTCAGAACTTCATTTTAAGACTTAATGTGATTCATCACATTCCATAATAAATGGTGTCTTATTAATCTTCTAAGTTGGAGTCTTATTGAGTATATACAATCCATACTCAATTTTCTAACCTTGATAACTTTTGAAAGAAAAGAAGTTATAGTTATCTTTAATCAAACGATACCAATGGAGTTTGATTCTCCTAACTGAACACACCACAAACTTGTGGTATTTCATTAGAACTAATATTGTGAGACAATCTAACAATATGTAAGATAAACTTATACTCCTTTTGGCTGACCTATTTACCAACTAAGTCAACTTAATGGTGAAATAGATTTTTCAAGCCAATTGCATGCTGTATAACACAAGTACTTTTTAACTAAGTCACTTCATGTCCATGTCTCAACAAGAAGACATAAACTGTTATAATCCCACTATACGTTATAAATTATTGATCAACTCAATGACTTCTTGTATATGTCTTAATAAAGAAGACATAACAAGTTAACGTCTTACTTTATATTATAATAAGTCTTGTAACAATTAAAAGACTTCATATTTATAACTTTACAATAAAGTATAAACATGTATAACTAAAGTAATCATGAACACCACAATTTGGTTTCAATAGTAATTTCAAGTTAATTTATCACTTTATTTATTTATGACATTCCAAGAATAAATAAATATTCAAATTTGAAGTAGTCTTGTTAATATTTTGACACATGTTCTAAACAAGGAAATCTTAATCCTTTAAATCATATTGCTATGTGTTGTTTCTTGCACACAATAAAGATTTATCCCACTTGTGCATGGAACAACATCATGTATCAGATAAACAACACGTCACTCGTTTGTTTATGTGATCAATATGATTGTGTCATAGATATTATCATAATTAGTAGATATAGAACCACATTGTCTAGTAAGAAAACTGTGACAAATGGTAATTTTCACATTTTAAATTAATAATAAATATTTATTTATTATTTTTAAGCCGAGTATTTCTATGCGCAATTGCATATTTCTGAGCATTTTTGGGAGTTGTCCTACATACTGTAGCTTACAGTCACTGCTAAAAAAGTTTATTTTTGTTAGTAAGCGTAAATTATTCTATTTCTGATAGTTACTGACAAGTTTCGTAATTAACTGAGAGCTTTCTCGTATTTACTGAAAAGCAACCCCACACGCGAGCCGACAGCACAGTATATATGGTAGCAGTCAAATAAATGCATTTTTTGAGCAAATAATAATATTTTATTATTATTCTGACGGAAACGTCAATAAAAATTTATTTTGCGTATACGTGTCTAAAAATGTCAAACCGAGACTTTACGGTAACATATAAGCTTAAACCGACACACGATACACCAACGAGGAACCAAAAATATTCCCCCCCCCCCTTGGCCTAGCTCGTTTGCCACCCACATCACACAACAAGACAACAAATTTTATATTAATAACATACTTAGTGGATGATGACCATGCAACTCTTGTTTTTATACCCTAAGTGTGCTTATAACACTTCTTACTCCCATTTTCACCTCAACACATTACCTATATCATTTCTTTCCCCTCCTAACCTTCAAACTCACGGCCAACACATAATGTTCAAGATCTACAAAAATTCTTTTAGCTTTAAGATAACCGGGGTGTACTTTCAAGTGTTTTGGGTTAATCGGAACGTATTGTGGGTAAATTTGGTGCAATTTGGTGTGTTCTTGGGTCCTTCTACCTCTCGACTTTTTCTCAAAACATTGTAAGAATCTTTATAACTTGTTCAATCTTGTTCTATACGTGTTCTTGTGATGTTTAAAAGTGTTACCAAGTGCTAAATGTGTATGTTTTACTAAAATGAAAAAGTTAGGGTTTGGTGTATAGTTTATGTTTGCTCGACTTTTCTTGAGTTTTCATACAAATTATGATATTTCTTGCTTGTGTGGTAAATCTTGTTGCTTGTGGTACTAGTTTGATGATACAAAAGTGATTAGTGCTAATTACACGAGTTTTAGACAAAATATACACTTGTATGTATGTATATATATATATATATATATATATATATATATATATATATATATATATATATATATATATATATATATATATATATATATAAATCGGCTAAGTTTTGAAAGAAATAATTATTGAGGTTTTGAAAAACATAAAGTTTTGGCTCTAGTGGTGAAATTGTGAAATTTATGCTTATTCGTTTATTTTAGTTAGCTTATTGAAATAAGCACTAGCTTATTGGTTTTAACTTATTTGTTTTGGGCTAAACTTAGTCTCGACATACATAGGCCGAGCCCATCAAACTTTCGGCCTACTTGGACTTTTTGGACCAAATTGCTTATTTAAAGTGCTTATTAGCTTATTTAATACTTAACGTAAAATATAACTTAAATAAAAAGGGTTAATTAGTTTTCGGACTAAACTTGGAATTCTGGGCCCAATATGGACTTTTCGGCCCAATAAATATTTTGGGAGACAAAAATGAGTTTTGGAACATTTTTCGACTCACTATAATTATTTTTGTGAAATAGAACGTTATATATCGATTAAAACCATTTTGGACTCGTTTTGACACTTTAAGCCCAATAAGTCAAATAAAAGGATTTTTGGCCCAATGTTTATGAATGTTGACTTTTTGTTGACGTTTGAAAGTATTATGACTAAATGTTGACTTTTGTATCGAAAACTATAATTATGAAGTAATCGTAACGATAAATATAGTTATAACGATAAATATACATTTTGGACTAGTTTTGCAAATATAGTTAACGAAAAGGATTATTTGAGGAAATTACAACATTTGGGAAAAATGAAAAAGTTTGAATAAACGAATGGGTCATGCCCGATTTTTCTAAAATTTCGACACTTAGAATATTTTCTAAAATCTTTTCTTGACTACGAGCATAACCCTTGAACTTTGCATCACCTCTGAAAATAGCCCTTATAACTACCAGTTACGGATAACGTTAGACATATCTTACAGAAAATGAGCTACATCCTCGGCTGTTATCTGGTATCTCAAGTCTGAGGATAAATATTCATGATTTACTTAAATGACAACGATCCATAAAGTACAATCATGTGGTTGGGATCTGTCATATATTCAATTTATCCAATATTGAATATCATGTGAATTTGGCATGCCCACGCATCAATATACTTAAGTATATTCTACCAACATTCACATTTGCCTTAATTCAATAATACTCTCATATTATTGATCGACAACGGACTATTTAGAATAACATCAAGTTATTCACGGATTTAAACATGCAAATATAGGATACAATTTATTATTAATGAAAACAAACGTATCACGTACTTTAATTCATTGTAAATAATAATTTCTCAATATCCCTTATCCAAATACTAAATAAATCAAGCATGATAATTCCATTAATGAATTATACCTCAAGTCATGTTCCACATACTTGTTGACAAGGCATAAATCAACTAATTTTGATCTATCAGAAATTTGAGAATACTTATTTCAAGAATGAAATTCCTGTATGTGTGCATTCATCTATCAAGATATTGCCACATAATATTTTATAAATTGCGTGACATCCTCAACCGCGAATTTATGACAATTAAACTACCGAACCTTTTATAGTTTAAAGTATTCTAATTCTTTAATGAATAATGCAACTATGCTCACATTGAGCATAACTAGCACACATGGCCATTAACAAGGATAAACTCCCACCATGACTAGTATTGAGCGTCATCTCAATCTCATTAGCATCATTGTATCCAAACCACAATATGCTCTTTTTAAAGTTCCGTAAACTTTTAACGTCCATCGTATAGTGTTTGATATCTTCAAATCTTTCAAAATTTGTCATCTATATCAACATCTTTCCATATGGTTCATATTTAGAATTTTGGAGCAACTCCAGACTAAGGATGTTAATTCTAAATCCAACCATATCCATTACGCTTAATTATCTAATAACTATCAATTAGATATTAATGTTGTCAAATCATCTTGCATCCAAGCATGATACAACAAATAACATGATGTACATGAATAATCCTTGTGTCAACCTTAGATTTTATTCATGTCATATCTTTCCAAAGATATGTTTCTATCTCGACCTTCTAATAGAATATCATGTTTATTAGAATCAGTTATTTTTACCGCTTATGTTTATAACAATAAACATATATTCCAAGGTTGTATGTTTATTTTCTAAATTTTCACGTGAAGTTTCATTCCAAACTAAGACTTAACATATAAAGTTAATGGAATGTTACTTCCTATATGTTATACAACATATGTGAAATAAGAAAATAAATATATCACTCCCACTAGCTTTCAGAAATATCTTATTTTAATTATAAATCCAAACTAGATTTAATAACTAAAAATAAGTATATCTTCTAGATGCATGCATTAATCCATTCACAAATGATTTGCACTTTGTATACTTTTAAAGATTATTTGAACTCAAATACTCCTTTTAATTACTAATCGTCCTCGCTCAAGTAATTATCCAAGAAAGAGTTTTGATATTCCATTATTAATTTCATATAAATGAAACTAAGAATGATAATCATAATCTTTATACATTTAATGTGCCTAAAAAGAATCTCAATCACATTTAATTGCTTAAGTGTGATTGATAATCTTTTCACACATTAAATATGTATACAAAATTTTGTCCCTTATGATTTCCACTCAAAAATTTAAATCTCTAGGATTTTCATTTCCTTTGTAGAAACTCATCTTCATTCTATAGTGTAACTATAGAGTTTAAGATCAACTACGTTTTCAAACTAGTTATCTTCTTGGACTGCATCTAATTATTCATAGTATGAGTAATTCGCCAAATTAAATATTTGCAATTTATTAACAGGTTTATCATAATCCTGTAACTCATAATCCTCAACATATTTTCCAAATATTTTGAGATATCCTTGCGGATCTATGAATAAGAATTCCATCATCTTGAGATTTAACATTAACCTGTTTAATCCTCATTATGACTTTGCTAGTGTATTTTTAGAAGATTATGTATCTTGTAATTTTTATCTTATCAAGATAAACTCCTCCCACTTGCCTTTTGTAATTTATAGATTAACTATAATTACTTAGCCAATAGAGCAACACAACATTTTTCTCTTTTGGGACTTTACAAATACATATTGACAGTTCCTTACAGTAATTTGTTAATAACCTACTCATAAGCAGTTTAACAAATTATGAACTTCAATTTTAAGACTTAATGTGATTCATCACATACCATAATAAATGGTGTCTTATTAATCTTCTAGGTTAGAGTCTAATTGAGTATATCCTATCCATACTCAATTTTCTAACCTTGATATCTTTTAGAAGAATAGAAGATATAGTTATCTCAAATCAAACAATATATCAATAGTTTGATTTTCCTAACTGAACATACCATACACATAATGTATTTCATTAGGATTGTAAGTCATTCTTACAACATGTAAGATAAATATATTTCGTTTTGGCTTACCTATTTACCATCTAAATCAAGTTAATGGTATAATAGAATTTCCAAGCCAATTGCATGCTTTATAACATAAGTACCTTTTGACCAAGTCACTTCATGTTTATGTCTTACCAAGAAGACATAAACTGTTATAATCCCAATCTATGTTATAAATCGTTGATCAACTCAATAACTTTTTGTATATGTTTTAATTAAAAAACATAACAAGTTAACGTCTTACTTTATTATAAGTCTTATAGCAATATGAGACTTCATATTTATATCTTTACAATATAAATATGTATAACTAAAGTAATCATGAACACCACAATTTGGTTTCAATAGTTATTTCAAGTTAATTTATTACTTCATATATTTATGTCATTCCAAGAATACATAAATATTCACATTTGAAGTAGTTTTATTATCATATTGACACTTGTTCTAATAGTTATCTAATTTAGGAACATGCAAATTTAACATAGTTTCATTACATCGGCTTTGGCTGCTAGTAATGAAAGTATGTAATTTACCTTGTTATTAATATCTATTATCAAGTTCCCACTGATGCTAGATATTAACTCCAAGTGTTCTATAACTAGGATGTGAATAAAACACATTAGAACATTAATCTCTTACCTTACAGTCAAGAGAATCCTTTAAATCATATCCCTTTATGTTGTTGCTTGCACACTATAAATATTTCTCCCACTTGTGCATGGAACAACACCATGTATCAGATAAACAACACGTCAATCGTTTGTTTATGTGACCAATATGATTTGTGTCATAGATATAAGTAGATATAGGAACACCTTGTCTAGTAAGGAAACGTACATGACTATCCTTAATACCACAAGTGTCTATAATTGAAAAGTAATTATCTCAAGAGATTCTAGAGATAATCTGGGTTACTACCAAGATGTCAACGCTTGTAGCTCCCACTGAATAACAGATCAGTACATAACTCATTATTCAGTAATTACAACACTATTCTCCCACTGAATTTAACAACATTATAAATGTTTCAAAAACCAGTAAAAGCAAATAGCTTGCTGTTTACTTTCCTACACATTTGAGGAATCCCTTACGTAACATTACTAAGGTACTCAAAGAATGTATTCTACTTTGTAAATGATGGAATATCCATCAATACAATTAACTTGAGAAAATTGGGCATGCAATTTCTTTCTCAATAGGTCTACCATCCCCACCATGGTATGTAGCACCTTTAAATGGTCAAAGCACAACAACTAGATCAATCATTCTAGTTTGCCTTTTACCAATTTTGCGGTAATTAGTCTAGCTTCTAATTTTAATAACTCCTAAACGTGCAATTTCTTTAAAATTTGCCATGAGTTATTTCCTAGAATTTAGACAATTCTAATTTTCCTATTATATCTTTCTCATTCATGAAAAGGAATAGGATTAAGTCTCACTCTTCTCACGGAAAGTAGACTAGGTTTATTCTTTTAGTTAAGTTGACTCTATCCAAAGACCCCTACGGGTGCAAATCAACTTTCCACTAAAGGAATGCCCCACGTTTACGGTTTTAACGTTGCATTAAATACATTAAAAGAATTTTCAAAATTCAATTTTAATATTTTCGATAATACAATTTTTTCAAGAAAATTAAACACCCATGGTAAATAAAATTTAACCATTTAATTTTCACTGAAAACTAGGATCCAAATTGACGTCGTTCCATCACATCAGCTTTGGCTGCTAGCAATGAAAGTACTCAATAAGGTACGGGTCGAACCCAATTGCCAATATCCAATTGCAATTCTTAGAATCATGGGACTTACATATTTTGCCAACCTCAGTTGCAAATGTAAGCATGTTTCATCCCCAAATCTTTATGCCTTGACGCCGTTTCATTACTTCAGCTTTGGCTGCTAGTAATGAAAGTGCTCAATTAAGTTAACCAACTTAAGAAACTGCAAATTGACGTCGTTTCATCACATCAGCTTTGGCTGCTAGCAATGAAAGTACTTAATTTACCCTTTGATTACCATCCTTTTGACCATCATATCAGCTTTGGCTGTTAGTGATGAAAGAATCTAATCTTAGGTGTTTCCGTTTCGTTGGGTGGCATATAACTTAAATTTTAAGGGTATTAATAGTTTGATGTGTGTAATCAAAATATGTACAAAGATGTCATGCATTCATCTTTGTATCATATGTTTCAAAACTGTTTACTCATTCGTTACATTAATAAGCTCAAATCATCAAAGTTTTAATTGATGGCGTTGAGTAACTTACAACATTGCCTTAAGATGCTTCGTACGTTTTCATGGTTGTACTTGGTAAGTCTAATATTGACGCACAGGCGAGCGGAGAGACAGAATGGAGTCTCTTTAAGGCCACGATTTAATGCGAAACCAACCTTAAACCCACTTTATAGTTTGTCAATATTAGGTCCGTCTTTCGACCACTTTTGTACAGTCGCATCAATCAACTAAACACTTATGATTTTCTTGCTTAAAACAATGTTACACCATTATTAAGTCAAGTTTATTTCTTTTGAAAATTACCCTTTTGTTTACAATCATGTCTACAACATATTTAAACAAATGCGCAATTAAAAAATAAACATAAACAACTTAATAATGAACATGCTAAAAATCAATTAATATGTATATGTTGGTCTTAAGACTCCCATTGGTTTTCGAGCTCATTGTACCCACTGGACCACAGACGCCAATTTCTTGGCCGCGTAAGTCTTATGGTTAATATATACATAGCACACATAATTGATTAAATATGCGATTAATATGAGGTCTCCCCAATTTTAGGTCTTTCCTAAAAACCTAATTAATTAACTTTTAGTAATTTTAATTCGTCCAATTATATTACTAAAACCCTAGTTAATTAACAATCGCATAAATATAGCACGTAAAACATGTAACAATTAGCATCAATTTTCCATGACAAAACATGCATGTTTTTGTCATGGATTCCTCATATTGCACTTATTATCATGTAACACATATAATCAAGTCAATATATATACGCATATACAATTAATGACATCACCAAGTACTCATTAATTTAACACATAAAATTTTACATGCAACCTAGGGTTTCTACAAATTTTCAAAACCTTTAAAAAAAAAATTTTTCTTTTTGATGAACAGTAACTGCGATGAACAGTATTGTGATGAACAGTACTTTCGAAAAAAAATAAAGGTTTAAAAAAAAACTTAGAAACCTCAAAGTATGCAATAATCAAATAGATCCAATTTTATGCGTTTTTAGTAATTAATTACAAGTATAAACGGGCCCTTGATGCCTATGTTGGAAAATATGAATCATACAACTATAAACATATAAACCAAACATCAAGTACGCAGCGGATAATAGGATCTATTATACAGGTAATTAATTAACTAAAATTAAAAGTAATGCGTACCTTTTTGGTTTCTAGCAAAACAAGAAACCAGATCTCCAAGAACAAGATAAACCCTAACATAGGGTCTATGTGAAAGTCGAATAGGGTATAGTCGAATGGGGAAAAATCACACAAGCTAAAATAAGCTTGTCCTTCGTTCTTGTACACACGTATTACTAGCGTCTCAATGTGAAAAGCTAGGTTCTAATTCCACAAACAAATCAAACACTTAGGTGTTTATATTGAACCGAAAATCCCAAGGTGTTTGGGAGTTTAGGATCGGCCAAGAAACACAAGAGGGAGGAGAAGAAGAAGTTAGACTTGTTAGGGAATTATGATTAGTGATCTATGAATACAAGGGTTTGTATTTATAGACCCACAAATCTTCCTCTCCAAGTTAGGTTAGGAAAAGGTTTCCTAATTCCCCCTCCAATACTCATTCGGCCGAACTTAGCTTGTCAAGAGGGATTCTAGATCCTTCTTGACTTGTATTTTCATACATAGTCCTTCAAGTTAATATTTAACGTCCGTTAACCAAACTCCGTTAAATACTAACGACCGTTAAGTGTTTATTTGTGAAATGAATAATTAAATCATAAATCATTATATATTAATTATTCAAACCATTGAGACTCATACGTAATGTGTGCAATCTCGAAGTCTCATGTTCGATACTGGACATACAAATATTAATTTATATCCACAACTTTAACACTTATGACCATATGTCACTATCACAAGTAGAGTTATAATCTAGTATTAGAGTATTATAAATACGGGTATGCACTAACTTAATAATCACTTGAAAGCAAACACTAAGATAACTTCACTTTACAGGAAGTTGATAGTTTTATATATTTTGGAGGAAAAGTAAGATGTGGAGATTGAAAATAGCAGAAGGGGGCAATGGTCCGTACCTGTACAGCACAAACAACTTCGTTGGAAGGCAAATATGGGAGTTTGACCCGAATTACGGAACTCCAGAAGAGCGTGCTGAGGTGGAACAAGCTCATGTTGATTTCTGGAATCACAGACATGAAGTTAAACCCAGTAGTGATGTTCTTTGGCGCATGCAGGTCTAAAGTCCATCTTTTTTAACGAAAGTTTAGATTATTACTATTTGTTTGGTTATGGCCCTAATGGATTTCATAAATGTTGTTTAAATATGGATATGCAGTTTTTTAGAGAGAAGGGATTTGAACAGACGATACCCCAAGTGAAAATAGAAGATGGTGAAGAAATATCGTATGAAAAAGCTACAACCACATTGAGGAGATCGGTTAACTTCTTTGCAGCCTTGCAGGCTGATGACGGTCACTGGCCAGCTGAAAATGCTGGTCCCTTGTATTTCATGCAACCCTTGGTAAGCTTTTAATTATGTTTCACTAGAGGTCCAAAAAATGGACGGGTCGGGCAGCGGGTCAACCCGAAACACAATTTACCAAAAAATTTCAACTTTTATAAATATTTTGTGTGGTATATAAGAAATATATTATCACAGTAATAAAGCAATTATGTAATAATATGCATACAAATATACACTTTGGGTGGGTATCAGCATGTTTGACCCATTTGACTTGTTTCCTTTAAGCTAATTTTGGTTGCTGTTTTACCCGTTAAAAATTTAAAAACCTAAATTGATCCATTTCTGAATAAATGGATCAATATTTGCCACCTTTCCGCAAAATCATTATATTTGACAGATGACACACATTCTAACTAAAACTGTGTGTTAAATCAACAAATTGCAGGTCATATGCTTGTATATTACTGGGCACCTTAACACTGTTTTCCCAGCAGAATATCGAAAAGAAATTCTGCGGTACATATACTGTCATCAGGTATGTAGTATTGTAAATGGACTATGTTTTGGAACTAAATTTTCTGGAAGAGATTACTAATAAACATCATCTGGAATTCACAGAATGAAGACGGTGGGTGGGGATTTCACATCGAGGGTCATAGTACAATGTTCTGCACCACCCTGAGTTACATTTGTATGCGTCTTTTGGGGGAAGGTCCCGATGGTGGTCTGGATGGTGCATGCACCAAAGCACGCAAATGGATTCTAGACCATGGCAGTGTCACGGCCATTCCATCTTGGGGTAAAACATGGCTTTCGGTAAGACATCTTATTTGATACGTTAGTTATTTATAAAACTCTAGAACGCATTTTGACCCAAACCCAATCCGCCCAACCTGCTCAGTTTTTCGTGTGCTAATAAACCTGAAACTTATGTAAGGTTCTTTGTTTTAGATACTTGGTGTATGTGAGTGGGCCGGAACCAACCCAATGCCCCCCGAGTTCTGGATTCTCCCTGCTTTCCTACCTATGTATCCAGGTTAGTTTTCTGGTCCAGCAATTTAATATTAAGTATCGCAACTTTTATTTCTTGTAAGTTTACATAACATTTAATTATAAGAATCTTATCTGAATGCAGCCAAGATGTGGTGCTACACTCGGTTGGTATACATGCCAATGTCATACCTATATGGAAAAAGATTCGTTGGTCCTATTACTCCATTGATTCTGCAACTAAGAGATGAACTTTATGCACAACCCTACAATGAAATCAACTGGAGGTGCATTAGACATTTGTGTGCAAAGGTAAAAAAAAATTACTTTTTATAATTTGCATAATACTTATCTCCCTCTAATTATTTCGTTACCCAACTTACAATTTCAGGAAGATTTATATTATCCTCGTCCTTTACTACAAAATTTGATTTGGGATAGTCTTTATGTTTTTACTGAGCCTGTATTAAGTCACTGGCCATTTAATAAGTTACGTGAAAAAGCACTTCAAACAACAATGAAGCATATACATTATGAAGACGAGAATAGTCGATATATCACAATTGGAGCTGTAGAGAAGGTAAGCTAATTTCACATTTTTTTTCATTACTCCCGTTTTAGTCATTGTACAATGTTTTATACATCTACGACTTTAAAAGATGGTGTTTTGTCCCTTTTGGTAATTTTGTAATATGTATTTTTTTCATGTCTTCTATATAAATCTTAACATCATAACAAAATCCAACTTTTCGAAACATTAATAAAAAACAACTATACCCAATCCCATCATGGTGAGGTATTATTATATAAATATAATAATTTTTATCGTCCAAATTTTAAAGGTTCTTTATTGCAAAATAACCCAAACGGGACACAAGGACATAATTTCATGATTCAAATTTACAATAAAAGATACAATTATAGAAATGGAACAAATAAAAAAAGTTATTTATGCAAAATATATAAATACATATAAATAAAATTATTTAACTAAAACATAATTGAATTATTTTAAAGTTACTATAAAGGTTTGACCCTTTTTGTTCAGCCGTTGTGTATGCTTGCGTGTTGGGTTGAGGATCCAAACGGTGTTTGCTTCAAAAAGCACCTTGCCCGAATCCCAGACTATCTCTGGGTTGCTGAAGATGGGATGAAAATGCAGGTCATATGAAAATCCCTATACAAAAATACATAATTCTTAGGAAAAGTGAGAACATATATTTCCCCGAGTATTTCAAATGTTTATTGTTCTAATTGCGATAATAATAACCTTTACAACAGAGTTTCGGCAGTCAACTGTGGGACACTGGATTTGCTATTCAAGCTTTGTTGGCTACTGAGCTTACTGATGAAATTGGCTCTACTTTGATGAAAGGACATAACTTTATAAAAGCATCACAGGTTTGTAAAACATTTATATATTTTATTTACTACTTAATGCTAAGACATTTATAATTTTTGACTGGATTATTCTAGATTAATTATTCCAAATTTTTTGTGCAGGTTAAAGACAATCCTTCTGGTGACTTTAAAAGCATGCACCGACATATTTCTAAAGGGTCATGGACCTTTTCAGATCAAGATCATGGATGGCAACTTTCAGACTGTACTACCGAAGCATTAAAGGTATTTATAGTTTCTTATATAAGTTTATCATCACAAATTTTAAAAAGGCATAGTGCATATGATCTACTTAATGTACATCCATCCACAGTGTTGCCTCCTACTTGGAACCATGCCACCAGAAGTTGTTGGTGAGAAAATGAAACCCGAGCAATTGTATGATGCTGTCAACATAATACTTTCTTTACAGGTCAGTGTCTATTTGTGAAGTCTCCACTTGGAAATTCTGGATAATACTTTCTAAAATTCATACCGTGTGCAAGACACGATCTGTCTAATACCAACACTACATAGATGATTAATACAGATTAGAGGTGGCAAAAACGACGGTTCAGGTGGGTTGGGTCACTGGTCAAACAGGTTAAATTGTACGGGTCTGGTTGGGTTGGCCCGAAACAGTCTTTGCCCAAAATTTTGACTATTTGCAGTTTATGATTAGTGTGCCAAATATGATTACAAAAACATTATTATTTCAGAAGTTTAGGAGGTTTTATGCATAAAAATTACATTTTGGGAGATTTTCAACCCATGTCCTATTGATCTGTTACACATAAAGTATAATCTGAAATTCTCCGAAAGGTTTAAACCAGCAGGAAACCCTGACCCCATGCACCCCTTTTGGGTGCCGACTGACCCTTCCCCAAGGACCTAGCCCCAGGCAATGAGCACTTGTTCGAGTGACCTTTTAGCCAGGAGTTGGGATTGAACCCAGGACCTATTTCTCCAAAATCCCTCCTTGACCTGACGTTTGCGGTGGGGGAGTATTACCATTGGAGCAATGCCCCCCCCCCCCCCCCCCCCAAAATGGTATAATCTAAATTTCTGAATTGACCAAACAGATCCAAATAGCGACCTTACTACACATTCTAACCATTTAAGTGTAGTCTAACTGAGTTTTATTTGATTGTGCTATAGAGCAAAAACGGTGGGGAAGCCGCATGGGAACCAGCGGGATCATCAGAATGGCTGGAGGTACATGTCCATGTCAGACGTTTTGTTCTATTAATGCAAAGTGTTGATTTTGTTGGGTCAATGTTGTTAAACACTAAAACTATCATCAGTATTGGTGTTTAACCCCTAAAATTTTTTCGCAGCTTAAACTTTTCTTTGTGTTAGATTTAACACGCCAACATATAAGATTTTATCGACTAAGTCCCTTATTTTTCTTAATTTTTTGTAGTGATGTAATCCTTAAACCTTTTTGGGTACTCACAGGAAAGTCAAGAAAAATAATTCAAAAATAGTTAAAGAGACAAAACCATGCGAGAAACAAATTTAAGTAAACTACCAAAAAACTGAGTGCTTACTAGTAGCCGTTATGAACCTTTTTTCATTGTAGATTCTCAATCCCACAGAGTTCTTTGCTGATATCGTCATAGAGCATGAGTAAGAAACAAGTTACCGTTTTCAAAAAGCATAATACTATAGGTTTAACTTCAGGACACTCACAAAATTTGTTGACTAGGTATGTTGAGTGCACAGCATCAGCAATGCAGGCTCTAGTTTTGTTTAAAAAGTTTTACCCCGAGCATAAGAGAAATGAGATAGACAGTTTCCTTAAGAGTTCAAGTGAATACATAGAGAGAATACAAATGCGAGATGGTTCATGGTTTGTTTCTCTCTTATTATGTTCAACTACGATTTTGAAACAGTTAAAACTAGAAGTGGCAAAATTGACGAGTCAGACGGGTTGGGTGAAAGGTCAACTTGGTACTTTTCCAGTGGAATCAAACGGGTTGGGTTGACCCCAATCACATTTTTTTCCAAATCTTTCAACTTATCTTAAATAATTTTTGTGTTGAGGATGATTTAGAAATTAAAGTTACGTCTCTAATAAACAAAAAAAGCATTTTGGGCAAGTTTTAACCCGTTTAAGGTTAAGTTATCACCTTTACCATTTCTCTAGGGAAAGATGAAACATAATCCAAATGACAATTTATAAATAAATGGGTCAAAATTGCCACCTCTAGTTGGAACCAGTTTTTCTTGTTTTATTTTGTTAACGTGAATACCTGCGGTGATTAGGTACGGTAACTGGGGTGTGTGCTTTATATACGGTACATGGTTTGCTCTTAGAGGACTGGCAGCAGTTGGAAAAACGTATGAAAATTGTCCAACAATCCGTAAAGCTGTCAAATTTCTGCTGGAAACACAGTTAGAGGACGGTGGTTGGGGAGAAAGCTACAAATCCTGTCCAGAAAAGGTAACGCTACAACATGACATAGAAAAAAAATAACTATTAGGAAATTCTAATGTCAACTGATGTTTTCCTCAATATACAGAAATATATACCCCTGGAAGGAGGTCGGTCCAACTTGGTACAAACTGCATGGGCTATGATGGGACTAATTCATTCTCGACAGGTCAGCTTATTGTTCAAATGATATGTAAAAGTTTCTGACAGTATCTAATAATAATATTAAATTTTATAAATATACAGGAGGAGAGAGACGCGACACCCCTACACAAAGCTGCCAAGTTGTTAATCAACTCCCAGTTGGAAAATGGTGATTTTCCACAACAGGTAATGTCGATGGCAAAAGAAGTTTGATGAAAAAAATTTAAAATAAAAGAAACGAATAAAGGAGTATATCTGTATAGGCTCAACCCAATCTTACCCACCCGTTATGCAGGATATAGCTGGAGTCTTTAAAAACAATTGCATGCTACACTATCCACTGTACAGAAATATATTCCCGATGCAAGCTCTAGCTGATTATCGCAAGCACGTAGTGCTACCACAACTCAAAGATATCTAATACTAATGTACTACCATCAAGCCAGTGATCAACTAAAAATACTGCAATATATATATATAAACTAAATAAAGGAAATGTACACGTCTCTAAGGATGTTCACGAAAGAGGAAGGATATATTTTGGTCAAGGGAAAACTGTAAAGCATCCCCGTATTTTCTTTATAATATTTTGTCTCTGTGTGTCATCTGTTGGGGATTCGGGTATATGATCACAACAATAATAATCTGAGAGTCGTGTAAACACTTTCAGATTGAAGTATTTCGATGGTTCTATCGAAATCTTTAATCGGATAAAACTCAGAGTTAGAAACTTGAATGTTTTATATTTGTTATGCCTGAACCAAATCTTGTGTATCTCTCTGTATCTTTCACAACATGAATGTTGTAACATAAATACATGACCAACAATAACCGTTTAACAGTTATCAAAGATAACTGATGTACAGCCGTAACTGCAACAATAATCGTTTAACAGTTATCAATAGTAACTGATGTATAGCCATAACTGCTATAGCAGTTATATAAACAGCTATGTAACCAGCAGTACCTTTAATGTACTAGCAGTACCTTATCAGAACCTTAGCAGTACCTTATCAGTATACTAACAGTACCTTAGTATACCAGCAGTTCCTTCATCCATAACCATAATAACGTCAAACAAGTGTGTACTCCACACAACCCCGACTTGTTGAACATTTACTATGATTATACATTGGTCATCTAAGTCAATCCATTACACTTAAATCACATTAGTGACTCAAAATCACTAACAATCCTCCCCCATTTAAGTGTAATCTTATTAACTTAAAGCAAACACATAACAAACACCAAACTGATGCATAAATGAAATATCGAGACGATTGAATTTCACATTAGTACATTAGCATTCCAAATATTCGAATATCAGAGTGTCACTAAGGATTGAACTCTTTCTATTCATAGTGAATACATGAAGATAATATACACACCAGTTTACACATTCACATGTTCTTCCTGACACATATTTTACTAGCTTGTGTCCTATCCTTCAATAAGCATATCAAAGCCAAGTCCCAAGCTTCTTGAAGCAGCTAAACTTCATGCTTATATAGGTGGTTTTTTACTCTTGCACCTGCACATGCAATTTTTCAAAAAACCATTAAGAAATATAATTTCAACCTCCTTTATCTTGCAGTTCCGAACACATACCATGGGATGAAGTAATTATGTGTTCCAATCCAATCATAACAAGCCTTCCACATTGAATTCAGCATTTAACATTGCGTTAAATGGGAATTGGGTATCTTGATACATGGATTTAATTAAATGGACTTTAGACCCATCCCCTTAGCCGCCTTACACACGAGATCTCTTGCTAACCCTTTGGTTAAATGATCGGCTAAGTTCAACTGAGTTCTTACAAACTCCACAGATATCACACCATTCATGATAAGCTCACGAATCATGCTATGTCTAACACCTAAGTGTCTAGACTTTCCATTGTACACTTGACTATAAGCCTTAGCCAAAGTAGCAGCACTATCACATCTGATAGAAATGGTAGATATCGGTTTAGGCCACAAAGGAATTTCATAAACCAAATTCCTTAGCCATTCAGCTTCATTACCAGCTGCAGCCAATGCAACAAATTCAGACTCCATTGTTGAGCTTGTAATACAAGTCTGTTTCTTTGAAGCCCAAGAAATAGCACCTCCTCCAAGGAGGAATACCCACCCACTAGTAGATGAGTGATCTTCCATGTTGTTAATCCAACTGGCATCTGAATAACCTTCTAACACAGAAGGATAACCACCATAAGTCAAACCATAATTCATGGTTCCCTTCAGATACTGAAATACTCTACCCAAAGCTTGCCAATCACTACGCCAGAATGTGGATTTAGTCACACATGCTGTTTTTCGAACAGCCACACAGTCGCTTTTTTATGTGACTAAATGTACCAGAATAAAATAAACAGCCACACTTGATCCGACTTGTGTGACCATTTCCGAATTACATCCGAGGGTACAGCCACACATTTGAATATTTTCGTGACTATACGTATCTGGTAAATTTTTTTTTGATTTTTTAGTCACTTATAATTTGGGACGTGTGACGGATACAAATAAGGTTGAAACATTAGTCACACTATATATATACATATGTGACAAATATATGTCACGCAATTGAAAAGTGTGACCAAAATCCATATATGGTCACACGAAGTAATTGTGTATGTGGCTAAATCATATGCTCAAGTTTGTCACACATTATTTAAGCGTGACTCCTAGTTTTTGTTGAAAATTTAGCCACATATGAATTTGAAATGTGTGACAACTGAAAAGTAAGTTTGAAGCATAGTCACGATATGCATTTAAAAGTGACAAATATATGTCACACACTTGAGATGTGTGACCAAATGTCATATATGGTCACACTAAACCATAGGCATACATGATTAAGTGTGACCAAAATTCGATACAAATAGTCACGTAAGTTAATATGTGTGTCTAAAGTTAAGTGTGTGTTTGCCTGCCAATTCCTAATGTGTATGGTCACACTTAATTGTAGCACAATCATGTGACTATAGGCTATACAATAGTAACACCATACCACAAATGTGCATCTAAATTATGTTTATGGCCACATTATAAGGGTATTATATGTGACCAATACATTGAAAATAGTCACACTGTGAAATATTCATGTGACTAATATGTATAGCAAAATGTGAACTCAGTTATCATTAACCTTGATATTAGTCACATTGAGTGTTTGTGTGACTAAATTCAAGATGTTACATATGGTCACATGAAGTATTTATTTAAGTGTCTAAATCATAGAGTCATATTTTGAGTTCAGACTGTTAGTCATGACTCTTCATTTAATTTGCCCCATTACAATGCTGGGATTTTATAGTCTATCCAGTTTAATGCAGTAGTATGTAAGTATGTTACTTGCCCCTAGCTGGAACCAGATTACTTGACTTTCTAAAGTCAATTTTCAACTTTATAATGAAGTAACATGTTACTAAAGTGCCTGCAAGTGCATATACATGATAAATGGAAACTGCAAATACAATAAAGCTTGACTGCAAGTGGACATATAACAGTGAAAACCGCAAAATTTTTCATTGCCATTGAAAACCTTGACTTTTTTGAGTCAAAATCCATTACAACAGGCTAAATTACAGGAACAACTATTTAATACTAAAACAGCTATTCATCTAACATTACTAACTTTACAATACCAGCAGTAACCTTGCACTTAGCCTTGAGCAGCAGTCTTAACTTCAACCAGCAGGGTTAACTATTACACTAGCAGTCTTAATGCAGCATGACATGCTTCACTTGGATTTTCGTATAACAATACCTTCAATGTCGGTTCGATAGTAGTCACTTCGTGATTCGCTGCCCAAGTCTTCTTTATATACACGTGGCAATATTTTTTCATTTTGCTCGTGAATGACTGTACTAAACTCCTCATCGACTTCGTCATATGTATCTTTGTAATTCTTGGTAGGTGTTTTAAAGACAATGGACAAATTTTTCTGTACCTGGTCTTTCACATAAAACACTTGTGTTGCTTGTGACGCTAATATGAACGGATCATCCTTGTCTTTTGTTACTACAGGTTACACTGCCAACTACAATGCAAAAGAAAAGTGACAACAACTGTGGACCAACAGCACCATCGAAGCGCAAAAGTAATGTCTCTATTGAAGCCCTAAAGCAAGCTATGCCGGCGAAGAGTCAAAAGTCTTTAAATTATGGTACTTGAGAATTTGATTATGTACGACATTACAATTGTATATTCTGTTCAGTTATATACATTCGAGTTTTATTCAATTTCAAATTTCTTTTTGTTTATGATTCTGTTTTATATATATATAATATA
Source organism: Artemisia tridentata subsp. tridentata (assembly GCA_021014915.2). Classification (NCBI taxonomy): domain Eukaryota; kingdom Viridiplantae; phylum Streptophyta; class Magnoliopsida; order Asterales; family Asteraceae; genus Artemisia; species Artemisia tridentata. The sequence goes on from CP139505.1 coordinate 83,610,916, forward strand.
CTCATTCCAGTAGCACTAGCATAGTACTAGCAGTAGCAACTCTGCTCCAACAGTACTAACTTAAAAATACCAGTAATAACCCTGTGACTAAAAGATGCAGTCATGTATTATGCTCACGCTTATCAACATTATTGGTCACTCTTTGTTTAATTCGATGTGTGACTAAATATTACAAAAGGCCACACAAACATAAAATTCAAGTGGCCATTGGATGATCAATAGTCACACAAAATACAAATTTCTTCACTTTAAACAGCATATGGTCACACTTATTAACACTTTTGGCCACTTTATGCTTAAGTGTATGTGACTAAATACCCAAAACAAACATGCTTTGTGTGACTGAATATTACAAAAGGCCACACAAACTAAAAATTCATGTGACCATTGGATGATCAATAGTCACACAAAATACACATTTTTTCACTTAAAACAGCATATGGTCACACTTATAAACACTTTTGGCCACTTTATGCTTAATTGTATGTGACTAAATACCCAAAACAAACATGCTTTGTGTGACTAAATATTACAAAAGGCCACACAAACTAAGAATTCATGTGACCATTGGATGATCAATAGTCACACAAAATACACATTTCTTCACTTAAAACAGCATATGGTCACACTTATTAACACTTTTGGCCACTTTATGCTTAATTGTATGTGACTAAATACCCAAAACAAACATGCTTTGTGTGACTAAATATTACAAAAGGCCACACAAACTAAGAATTCATGTGACCATTGGATGATCAATAGTCACACAAAATACACATTTTTTCACTTAAAACAGCATATGGTCACACTTATCAACACTTTTGGCCACTTTATGCTTAATTGTATGTGACTAAATAACCAAAACAAAGATGCTTTGTGTGACTAAATATTACAAAAGGCCACACAAACATAAAATTCATGTGGCCATTGGATGATCAATAGTCACACAAAATACACATTTCTTCACTTAAAACAGCATATGGTCACACTTATTAACACTTTTGGCCACTTTATGCTTAATTGTATGTGACTATATACCGAAAACAAACATGCTTTGTGTGACTAAATATTACAAAAGGTCACACAAACTAAGAATTCATGTGACCATTGGATGATCAATAGTCACACAAAATACACATTTCTTCACTTAAAACAGCATATGGTCACACTTATTAACACTTTTGGCCACTTTATGCTTAATTGTATGTGACTAAATACCCAAAGCAAACATGCTTTGTGTGACTAAATATTACAAAAGGCCACACAAACTAAGAATTCATGTGACCATTGGATGATCAATAGTACACATTTCTTCACTTTAAATAGCATATGGTCACACTTATTAACACTTTTGGCCACTGTTTTTTAAATTGTATGTGACTAACTTGAAAAAAACAACACACGATGTGTGACTAAATCATCACAAACGTCACATTTATTATATTTTCGTGTGGCCATAGGATGGGAAATAGTCACACATACTGATGAATCCAACAAAACTTGTGCCTAATTAGTCACACATATTCGGGTTTTGGTCACTCTTTTTCGATGAAAACGGCCACAAACTAAACAATGTGACTATATGATACCTACGGTGGCGCGACTTTTTGTCACACACACCCAAAAAAACGTGTGTGACTATATGCATATAGTCACGCATTTCCAGTGTGACGATAGGCAGAATCTGTACCAGTGAATGTAGAGTACTAGGATTGCTAGTATACCTACTAAGCTTTCCCACAGCAAAAGCTATGTCTGGTCTAGTGCTAATCATGGCATACATAAGACATCCAATAGCACTAGAGTATTCTAGTTGAGACACTGGAATTCCTTTATTATTTCGAAACTTCACAGTAGGATCCACTGGGGTACGAACAGGAGTACAATTAGCAAAGTTAAACTTTGCTAGTATCTTCTCAATATAGTGAGATTGAGAAATAGATATTCCATTGTTTCCTCTTTTGATTCTAATACCAAGAATCACCTCAGCCTCCCCCAGATCTTTCATATCAAAGTTGGATGACAGGAATTCCTTTGTCTTATCAACTTGATCTTGGTCAGTACCAAAGATCAACATGTCATCCACATATAAGCAAATTATTACTCCTTTACCAGAAGCATTGAATTTACTATATACTCATTTGTCAGCTTGGTTTAAAGAAAACCCATTTGAGAAGACAACATCATCAAACTTTTGATGCCATTGTTTTGGTGCTTGTTTCAGACCATACAATGATTTCTTCAATTTACACACTTTGCCTTCATGTCCAGGCATCACAAACCCTTCAGGTTGTTTCATGTAAATTTCCTCATCCAACTCACCATTTAAGAATGCAGTTTTCACATCCATTTGGTGAATAACCAGATCATGTATAGCTGCAAGAGCTATTAATAATCTAATAGTGGAAATCCTTGCAACAGGAGCATAAGTGTCAAAGAAGTCAATACCCTCCTTTTGTCTAAAGCCTTGGATAACCAATCTGGCTTTATACTTATCTATGCTACCATCCACTTTCATTTTCCTTTTAAGGATCCATTTACATCCTAATGCTTTGCATCCAGGAGGTAAATCAGTTAATTCCCAAGTATCATTATGCATGATGGAATCAATCTCACTTTGAACAGCTTCTTTCCAAAAGGAAACATCTCTTGAAGCCATTGCTTCACTCAAGGACATTGGATCCTCCTCAATAATGAAACAATATTCATGTTGAGATAAAGTCTTATCTCTTGTTCCTTCAACTAGATAAAGTTGAAATTCACCACCAAAAGACTTAGATTTTCTTGTTCTAGTGCTTTTTCTAGGAACAGGTGAACCAGGTACATTAGCAGTACCTTCTGGTACATCAGCAGTACTTTCAGGTATATCAGCAGTACTTTCAACATCTTCTTCAACCATCTTACTAGATGATGATTGAATCATACCTCGTGGCCTAGGTATAGATGTAAATCGTTCTTCATCAAATATAGCATTTCTTGACTCTATTATAGAGTTCACCGACACATATTCATTAGGTTCTATGACATAAAACCTATAACACTTGGAATGCTCTGCATACCCAATGAAGATACAATCAAGACCTTTTTCACCCAGATTTTTCCTTTTGGGTTCAGTTAGTCTCACAACTGCTCTACATCCCCAAACCCTCATGTAAGTCAAATTTGGCACCTTCTTGATCCAAATTTCATAAGGAGTTTGTTTGTTGGTTTTGTTTGGAGTTCTATTCAGGATGTAGCAGGCTGTTAACATAGCCTCACCCCAAAACCCTTCACTGAGTCCAGAATAGGATAACAAGGAGTTCACCATTTCCTTTAAAGTCCTATTCTTCCTTTCAGCCACCCCATTTTGTTGTGGTGTGTAAGGGGCTGTGGTTTGATGTACTATACCAGTTGATTGGAAATAAACAGGATCATAGTATTCACCACCTCTATCAGTACGCAACACTTTTATTAAACCTTGTCTATGAAGTTCTACTTCTTGTTTATAAATTTTAAACTTATCAAGAGCTTCATTTTTAGCATGCAATAGATATACATAACAGTATCTTGAGGCATCATCAATAAAAGTGATTACATACTTATTATGTCCAAGTGATGGATTAGCATGAAAATCACACAAATCACTATGAATGAGATCCAACACTTTACTTTCCCGATTAACACCTTTAAATGGTTGTCTAGTTATCTTGGTTAACATACAAGTTTTACAACTTTCATGTGTCATGTCAAAAGCAGGTATTAAACTCATTTTAGACATATCTTTCATTCTCTTGTAATGAACATGACCTAGTCTAGCATGCCACAATTCAAATTTGTTTAAATTATTGCTATTACTAGAAGACATCATACACGCAGTAGCATTGAACAAAGGATAATCCAAATTCAATCTAATCATGCTATTACAAACATAACCAAATCCAACAAACGACCCATGTCTTGACAAGATATACTTGTCACTTTCCAACACTTGTTTGTAGCTACACTTATTCAACACAATTTCAGAAACAAGATTCTTTCGAATCCCAGGTACATACAAAACATTATCTAAACATAAAGTTTTTCCAGAAGTGAATGTCAATAAAACACGCCCTATTCCTTTGATTGGTTCAGTTGCAACGTTTCCCATCTTTACAAATGATCCATCTTCAATTGATTTACATTCTTGAAACCAACGAAGATCCTTGCAAACATGAATGGTTGCACCCGAATCAACCCACCAAGCAACTTCATCATCCTGCACATAAAATGCATCAGAAATGACAGAAACATAATGTAAAACATTATACAAATTCTGCATAAGACCAGAATTAAAACCTTGTTGCTTTTCAGGATCCTTAGACCAATTTGAACCAGCGCCATTCTTGCCCTTATGAGAGCGACAATCCTTCTTCATATGACCAGGCTTGTTGCATTTCCAACAAGTCAAAGTAGCCTTCTTGTTGGCATACTTATCATCACCACTTGTGAACTTTCTTTTGTTCTTATTGTTGTTGAAATTCTTGGCTCCATCTCTTTCAACCATGTTGACAGAAGATGACCCAATTTGGTTCTTTCCTTTAGGATTATTATCAAGTTCCTGATTTCTTAATCCTTCCTCAATTCGGATATGACTTCCGAGTTGAACCAAATTTAAGTCTTCCTTTTTATGTTTCAAACCATGTTTGAACTCTTTCCAGGAAGGGGGCAGTTTATCAATAATAACTGCAACCGAGACGGCTTCATCCATCATCAAATTGTGTTGGGCATACTGTCCCAGAATCCTTAACATTTCATGGAATTGTTCCATAACAGGCCTGGTATCAACCATCTTGTAATTCATAAAATTACTAACAAGAAACTTCTTACAAGAAGCATCTTCAGCCATGTATTTGGATTCTAGAGACTCCCACAGAGCCTTTGCAGATTCAGAGTTTTGATAAACATCAAATAGGGAATCAGACATACCATTTAGAATATGACCACGGCATATGTAGTCATCGTTTTCCCACTTCATCCTTTTCCTAGTTGTCTCCAAAGTTTCATCCTCGGACCAAACAGGACTGGGTGTACTCAGAACATACACAACTTTCAGAGTGGTAAGAAGAAAGTGCATCTTCTTTTGCCAGCGACGAAAGTCTTGCCCTTCAAACTTGTCCAACTTATCAAACTTGCTCGTCATGTCTTTCACGGATTGACTGGTTGTCATGATCACTAAATACTTCAATCTTTGTTGGGGATTCGGGTATATGATCACAACAATAATAATCTGAGAGTCGTGTAAACACTTTCAGATTGAAGTATTTCGATGGTTCTATCGAAATCTTTAATCGGATAAAACTCAGAGTTAGAAACTTGAATGTGTTATATTTGTTATGCCTGAACCAAATCTTGTGTATCTCTCTGTATCTTTCACAACATGAATGTTGTAACATAAATACATGACCAACAATAACCGTTTAACAGTTATCAAAGATAACTGATGTACAGCCATAACTGCTCCATAACTGCAACAATAATCGTTTAACAGTTATCAATAGTAACTGATGTATAGCCATAACTGCTCCATAACTGCTATAGCAGTTATATAAACAGCTATGTAACCAGCAGTACCTTTAATGTACTAGCAGTACCTTATCAGAACCTTAGCAGTACCTTATCAATATACTAACAATACCTTAGTATACCAGCAGTTCCTTCATCCATAACCATAATAACGTCAAACAAGTGTGTACTCCACACAACCCCGACTTGTTGAACATTTACTATGATTATACATTGGTCATCTAAGTCAATCCATTACACTTAAATCACATTAGTGACTCAAAATCACTAACATCATCTGTTGGGTGTGGTGAGCCTAGAACAGGGTGAAGATAATCATTAACCTAACTACGTACCAATGAATGGTTACCGGATATCACTTGGAATCGTGCTATCACTTTCCAAAGTAAACTATTCGACCCTATTGCCTGGGTATCACGAATATCTACTTGGGATAAGACCAAATGTTCGTTATTGAATTAGGCACAAATCAATAACCCTTGCACATCCAAGTGTTTATGTTTTCTGTTCTATATCTTCATGCATGATTGATTTCCAATTTATAAGAAAATACTCATAGCTAGTCAAATGAAATTATGAGGATTAATCAGCCCATTAATGCCTCATAATTATCCCCATTATAGCCAATAGTGGTTACATGACCAATTAAATGTGGTCATAAATGTAGTTTTAACTGCCACTTGAATAGGCCAGAGTAGTTACATACTCATTCCAGCAGTACTAACTTATGCCAACAGTAGTAACTTGCTCCAGCAGTACTAACTTAGTACTAGCAGTAGTAACTCTGCTCCAACAGTACTAACTTAGTACTAGCAGTAGTAACTTTGCTCCAGCAGTACTAACTTAGTATTAGCAGTAGTAACTCTCTGAATGATTGAACCTTCTGATGAGTTACTCCCAACAACTATTAGAGTCAGGGTAAGCAGGGACTTAATGGGTGTACACTCCGTACCTCCAAACTCATTTCCAAGTATGATCATATCCCTCAGTTGAACTAAATTTCCAACAATCCTCCCCAATTTAGTACAATTCCTTTTGCATGAAAATAAACATAAAACAAAACATGTGCATAAATGAAAATATCTTGAAGATTGAATTCCCATCTTAGTACATTACACGTTCAAATACTCGAGAATCAGGGTGTTCTAAGAATTGCAGCCTTCAACCCATCTGAATACCTGAAGATAAAATACACACAAGTTTTCAAACACTTAAACGCTCCTGACACTAAATAAGCCATGTGTCCATATCCAATTCACAAATATTGTAAGAGACAAAAGTCCAAAGTTCCCTGAAGCGACAAAACTTCAACATTCATATAGGTGGTTCCACTTTATTCATGCTCCTGCTTAGCACTTTTTCAAAGAAATTAACCATTAAGAAGTAAAGACTTCATCCTCCTTTCCAGCAGGTTTTGAGCACAACCTTGGGATGATTATAAAACATGTGGTCTAGTCCACTGAATGTTCAGCTTTCCACATTGAACTCAGCTCCCAAGTTTCCTCAGGAGGGAGTTGGGTGTCTTAGCATTAAGTGACTAAGTTGGACCTTAAACCCATCCCTTTAGCAAACTTTATAACCAAGTGTCTAGCCAATCCCTTCGTCAAGTGATTAGCTAAATTTTGTTGAGATCTAACAAACTCTATAGATACTACCCCATTCATGATAACCTCACGAATCATGTTATGCCTGACACCTAAGTGTCTAGACTTCCCATTGTACATCTGGCTATAAGCCTTTGCCAATGTAGCATCACTATCACAACGGATAGAAATAGGTGCTATAGGTTTATGCCACAATGGAATCTCAAAAAGCAAGTTTTTCAACCATTCAGCTTCTTTACCAGCAGCTGCTAAAGCCACATATTTAGATTCCATTGTTGAACTGGTGATGCAAGTTTGCTTCTTGGATGCCTAAGAAATTGCATCTCCACCAAGTAGGAATACCCAGCCACTGGTAGACGAATTGTCTTCAGTGTTACTGATCCAGCTTGCATCAGTGTATCATTCTAATACAGAAGGATAACCAGTATATGAGAGACTATAATCCATAGTCTTCTTTAGATACTTCAGTACCCTTTGAAATGCTTGCCAGTGATGAGCACTAGGATTACTAGTATACCTGCTCAGTTTACCCACTGCAAATGCAATATCAGGCCTGGTACAAGTCATGGCATACATTAGGCATCTAATCACCCTAAAATACTCAAGTTGAGATACAGCTTTGCCAGTATTAGGCATCAACTTCTCAGTTGTATCCATAGGAGTACCCACTGGAGTACAATCAAAGTAATTAAATTTCTTTAGTACCTTCTCAATATAATGAGACTGAGAAATTGATATACCATTACTTTCATGTTTGATCCTTATACCAAGGATAACATCAGCCTCCCCCATGTCTTTAATGGAGAACCTTGATGACAAAAATTCCTTTGTCAGGTCAACCTGATTTTGGTCAGTGCCAAAGATCAGAATGTCATTAACATATAGACAAATGATGAATCCGTTACCAGATTCATCAAATTTGCTGTACACACATTTGTCAGACTGGTTAAGTAAATAACCACTAGACAAAACCACTTCATCAAATTTTGATACCATTGCTTAGGTGCCTGCTTCAGTCCATATAAGGACTTAATTAGTTTAGACACCTTGTTTTCATTGCCAAAAAAGATGAAGCACTGAAGTTGGTTCTTATAAACCTCCTCATCCAATTCACCATTCAAGAAAGCTGTCTTCACATCCATCTGATGAATAATCAGATTGTGAATTGATGCCAAAGCAATCAGCAATCTTATGGTACTGATACGAGCCACAGGGGCATAAGTATCAAAGTAGTCAATCCCGGACTTTTGTTTAAAACCCTGAATGACTAGTCTAGCCTTGAACTTTTCAATAGTTCCATCTACCTTCATTTTCTTTTTGAAAATCCATTTGCAACCCAAAGGTTTGCAACCAGGTGGTAGATCTGCCAATACCCAAGTGTTGTTACCCATGACGGAGTCCATCTCATCATTTATTGCTTCTTTCCAGAAAGCAACATCCTGGGACTTTATTGCTTCATCAAATATTTTGGGATCATCCTCAACATTAAAACAATAGGAGTGTTGATCAGAGACCTCATCCCTTGTACCTTTAATTAGATATAATTGAAATTAAGGTCCAAATAACTTTGGATTCCTGATCCTTTTGCTCTTTTTGAGCTTAGGTTCAGGTTGTTGTACCACAACCTCATCAGAAACCTCATTAGAGACCTCTGAAACACCAATGTCATTAGTTCCATTTGGAAT
>CP139505.1:83619768-83693444 GCA_021014915.2 Artemisia tridentata subsp. tridentata
CAAGTGTTGGGTCTGTCAGTACCTAAGCATCCTGAAAACAGGAGTTGGACATAAATTAGCCAAGTGTTAATCAACCTTAAACACTCTCAAGTCACTAGGTGAACAGTCACTTAGTGAGTTACCTTCAAGATGCTTAGGATGAGTCTAAGAAGAAAGATTCACCATTCAGTGAGGCGGAACTCCTTGAATGTCACTTAGGCCAAAGAAGAAGGTAATGGGTTCAGTGAGTAATGGACAAGAACTCACTGAACCCCCAGTCTCCTCAACAACAATAAATGATTGAAGACTGAAGACTGAAGACCTAGACTGAAGAATCAGATGTATGAAAGAAAGGCGGGATTAGGCGGGAAGAGTTTGAGAAGATAAGGAGAAGTCTTATCGCGCCAGAAACAAACCTTCCCTAAAACGGCTTAAAGTCAAGAAGTGTCAGACCTGACACTCGGAAAGACTTTTAACCTATTCCTATTGGTTCTTGGAAATGACAAATACTGTTGTAGTTATCAGACACGCTAGGTTATTCTTTTTGTATTTTTTTAATCATAGGTGCTCTTTTATACTTGTGTATAAATAGGAACAGAGAGGAGAAAAGTGGGTTAAGTTTTGTGCATTAAAAGCTTAGACTTTCACAAAACCACTTTTCTCCTACAAAGAGTAACCAAGTCCCTGAGATAGCTCAGTGGGTCGATATTGTTACCACTCAAGAATATCTTGAGTTTAGACAGGAGACAAACCATACCTTGTCTATTCAATCCCAAGTGTTTTTCCGCAAACACTTGGGAAATAGATTCTTTGATTGATTTCTAATAAGAATTTAAACGTTGAAAAACTTGTGGTTTTATATTTACGTTTTACTTATCAGTGTTAATTAATCAATACATTAATCTCAGTCATAACCACAATTAGATTAACTTTGTAGTTACTTCTAAGTGTGTAAAGGGAACAACAAGTGGTATCAGAGCCTCTGGTTTGTAAAATCTTTTCAAAAACTAAGAGTGCTCAAGGTTTTTAAAACCAAGATCCTACTATGGCTGATGTTAATGTGCCCCAGCTCGTCGAAAAAAAGGGTGGCAGCTATTCAGCTGTTGCTCCCAGACTCGAAGCTGGAAAATTTAGCAAGTGGAAAAAGCGAATGCTTTGCTACCTGACTATTATGGAACCATACTACATCACTTGTATCAGGGATGGTCCTTTTGTCCCTAAGACTGCTGAGGGGCTAAACAAGCCTGAAGCTTAGTGGATAATTGATGAGAGAAGAGTGGTCAATCAAGACCAACGCCTGAAAAGCATAATTATATCTTGTCTTCTTGACGATATAATGGAATCAGTCATTAACTGTTCTACAGCCAAGCAAACTTGGGTTGACTTGATTAACAACTTTGAAGGTCCCTCAAATACCAAGGAAAATAGGATCATGGACCTGAAACTTGAGTACAACACTTTCAGGGAAAAGGACTCTGAAAGTCTCTCTCAGACATATACTAGATACAAGACCCTGATAAATGAACTGTCAAATGATGGTGTAGTTTTGTCTAAGCATAAGATCAATGTTGGCTTTGTCAACAGTCTCCCTGAGAAGTGGCTAAACTTCTCACAAGGCCTCAGGAATGCTAACCACATTCAGACCCTTGAGCTTCCTGAGATCTATGGAAAGTTTGTCTATGAGGACAATTTAATCTCTAGGAGATACCCTGACTCAAAGAAAACTCTTGAGACCAAAAAGGCCCTGACCTCCTCACCCATATCAACTGCCTTTTATTCTAATGGTGTTGTACATGATTTTCAAGAGGACTCTGATGATGAGATTGATGAAAGAACTAGTGATGAGTACCTAAATGACTTAAACTTGTAATTCCAAGAAAGGGCACTCCTTGCCAATTCAAAACGTTTTATCAAAAGAAATCAGTCAAACTTTTCAAAAGCTAAAGCAAATGAAACCACTGAGTGTTTCAAATATGGCAAAAAGGGCCATTTTGCTAGAGACGGTTATTCAAAAACCATCTCAGAACCCTCTTATAAATTTTCTGGAAACAGTTCCTCTTCAAGAACTAGCAAGTTTCAACCTAGAATGCTTCAGTCGACCCAGCATTTTCAAAATAATGTTCAAAGGGGTCAAAAAGATTTTGAGGCTAAATATAGGCAAGCTAAGGCTAAACTTGCCCTCCTTGAAACTAATCCCTCAATGTCTCAGGCTGCTCAAACTTCCAAACCTGTTCAGACAAAGAACAAGGTCCTTGTAGCAGAAGCTTATGACTGGGATGAAGAAGAGGTCTCCTCAGAAGATGAGGAAATTAGAGTAAGTGCACTGATGGCACTTTCTGAAGGTGATCAGCTGGCTGTTGGAAAAAGCCATGCAAGAAATGGAGAATGGGTGAACATAACCATGAAGAAGGTAAATATTTTACTTTCAATGGATGATGATTCTGACTGGCAGTCCTATATGAATTATATTTGTGTAGATCTTAAGTTTGTAGAAGAACAAAGGCTTAATTTGCTTTCAAAATATAACAATCTTGTGTTAGAATTAAATAAGTGTAGAGATGAATTGCTTGTATTAAAACAAGCCAAGTTAGAAACTATTACACTACAAATTCAAAACACTGAGATTTTGAAACAAAATCAAGCTCTTCAAAATGAACTTAACAAAGAAAAGGCTGTCATTGAAGGCTGGACTAAAAAGAACCCCAAAGTCTATGAAACTGTGAGTCTAATTCCTAGTGAAAACAAGAAAATTATAGGAATAGACCAACTCACTGAAACCCCCAGTGATAGTCACAGAGAAAAGACTTTTATTCCAGCTGGCATATCTTTTGAGCAGGAAATGGAACCCAAGTCAAATGACTGGATTGTCAGGGACAACCCAGTCAGTAAGTTACCAAACTTTGAGACTGGAAAAATCTTGCTTCCTGAAAGTCAGGCTCTGAAAAATATGCTTGGACTCACTGACCAACCCAGTAGTACTGATTCAGTCAATGAGTCTGAATCAGAATCATTTACACCACTCTCACCTCTGAAAGTCCTTCAGGGTGCTGCACCAAGCTCAGACCTCGCACCATTGGTCTACTCTCAGTATTCTCCAAAGGAGAAGCCAAGAATGGGAAAAACCATCCTGAAAAGTCAAACCCCTGAAGTCTCAGTTCATACTGATGACTCATCAACTTCAGTCCCTTCTGAAGTAAAAACAGAAAGCCCTGACTCTAAAATTGATCAGTTGGTTGATCTTGTCAGGAAGCTGAGTGAGAAGATTGAATTTTCTGAGAAGCCTTCTCAATCCAAGATGAAGAAACCCAATTCAGCTTCCTCAAGCACCAAACCAAAATCCTCAAAACCCCTAAAAAGGTGTGAGCTGTGTCACTATACCAACCATTTTACTAATGATTGCTATAGAATCCTTTACTGCATGATATGCAAAAAGGAAGATCACAGGACCTCTGATCACCAATCATACACAGCCACATCAAAGATGACAAACGTTAAAGCACAGGCTTTAAAATATCCTTCAGATTCTAAACAGAAACAGAAACAAAAGGCCAAGCCTTTTGCACCTTGCCCTCACTGTAGCTTCAATGACCACCTTCCTAAGAATTGTCTAATGAACAACAGTTGTGAAATTTGTGGAGATCCCACTAATGACACCTCAGGACATGAGAAGTTTATTCAAACCAGAAGAGGTATGACCAAGTCATCCTCTCATTCTACTGAGTCTACCTCAGCAATCAAATGCAAAACCTGTGGTAGCTCAGTCCACTCAACCACTGACCATGAGTCAATTGCTACTTTTAAGAAGGCTACTAAAGCCAAGCCCTTCAAGAAGAGGGGTCCTAGAAAGAACTAACTCAGTTTACCATTTGTGAAGAGGCATGCCAGGGAGCCAGTTTGGCATCTAGATAGTGGATGTTCAAGGAGCATGACTGGTGTGAAAGAGTATCTGCACAAATATGTAGAAGAACCAGGACCCAAGGTGGTATTTGTTGACAATGCATCATTTCTCACTGAAGGTTATGCTTCAGTAAACTGTAGTGGTATAGTCTTTACTAGGATAGCTTATGTCAATGGTCTTAAGTACAATTTGATCAGTGTCAGTCAACTATGTGATGCAAAGTACATAGTTCAGTTTGATGATAAACAAGGAACCATCTTCAATGCAAATAAGGAAGTTGTCCTTATTGCACCAAGAAGGCAAGATGTTTATGTGTTAGACATGTCCAGTCTAACTCATAATGGAACTTGTCTCTTTGCTAAGGCCACTGAAACCCTCAACTGGCTTTGGCATAAGAAACTCTCCCATCTGAACTTCAAAAACATAAACAATCTTGTGAAACAAAACAAGGTCCTTGGCTTACCATCACTTGTGTTTTCACAGGATAAACCATGCTCTTCCTGTGAAAAAGGTAAACATCACAGAGCATCCTTTAAAACCAAAACTAACTTTTCCATCAGGAACTGCCTTCACCTTCTCCATATGGATCTCTTTGGGCCCATCAGTCCTAAATCCATTAACCATGAGAAGTATACTCTGGTCATTGTGGATGAATACTCAAGATACACTTGGGTTTACTTCCTGATCAAAAAGATTCAGGCAGCTGAAACAATCATGTCCTTTGTCAGGAACATTGAAAATCAAAATGACATTAAAGTCAAACAGATTAGGACTGACAATGGAACAGAGTTCAGAAACTATGAACTTGAATGTTTCTGTGATGAGAAAGGAATTTCCCAAAACTTTTCCTCACCTTACACCCTGAACAAAATGGTGTTGCTGAAAGGAAGAATAGAACACTCATTGAAGTTGCCAGGACAATGTTAAATGGATCAGTCCTGTAAAACCCAAATTTTCTGAACGCGTAAAATACCTAAAATACCTCTCAATTTTGAACTTTTGAAGAACGTATATTTTACGTATAACCTAAAGTATTTATATGCTACTACTTGAACGTACATAACATTTGGAACCCACAACATAAGATAAGTAAGAATATACTTATGTTATACATTATTAAGCCATGTTACATTTATATAAAAGAAAAAAATAAATACATAAATAAATACATGCCTAAATGAATCCATATGGGCCGAAAATTTTTGTCACACAAGTACTAGTTCTTGGGCCTTAATCCTTGAAGTTAACTCAACAAACCATGGCCCATTTCCCCCCTCAAAAGTGTCGGCTCCCATTATTTGTTTTATATACCAAAATTTATTTTTTTTAAAAACCCTAAACTCCTTTTCACTCTCTCAATTATACAGCATCAAGAAAAAAAAAAAAAAAAATGAAACAAGCCCTAGCAAACCTATGCAATTTGGAATCAAGAAGAGGAGAAGAAGAAGCAATCAATTGATCTTTGTCATTATTCAATTCACATCATAAGGTAAACGAATACCACATAAATTCATCCATTCGAATTTTTGATTAAACCCTAATCGAACCATATTTTGTTGTTCTTCTAATCGACCTAATCAAGGAGAAAGAAGGAGACTTCGTGGTGATTTGATCTTGTCGTATTCGTGATTATTCGTTTGGTCTCTAAGGGTAATCGTATCATTCTCGTTGATTCTTGTTGTCTTTTGATGTGCTTGTCGAATTATATTTCACATGAAATCATAATAAGAAAACCACATAAAATAATAAGAAAGAAACCCTAGATATGAATCGATACATGAATTGATGTGATTGAGTTGTTATGATTATGTTAAGAATACATATGAATTGATCTAGGGCTATGTTAATGGCTATCTTAATTGTTTTGTATCAAAAATTAATCATTGGAATATGAAAACCTAAAGGATTACATGAAATAATAAACCCAGATTCTGAGCAGAAATTTGATCCGACTTAATTCGATTGTATAAAAATGATGTGAACGTATCTTTGGGTTTTTCTTGAGTCTAAAATTAAATTAAATGAAAGAGCTTTCTGGGAAAATTTACCTTGTAATTTTTAGAGGCCTGGAAGGCAACTTTTTGATTTTTTAGAAAATTAAGTGTCAAATCGAATTCGTATGTCTGGAAAAACAGTCCGTGTTTTTCATTTTACATTTGAAAACCATAACGAATTAGAAGGTGTCCTTTGAACTGATTAATAATTGATATGTCTAGTAGTTAATGGAATTTTTGTAGATTTTTATAAATTTTCTAGATGGGGTAGAGAATTAATTACTTTTCGGGTGTTTCATCAAATCCGATTCTGGAACATGTTAGGGAGAGGGATTTTTCATTCATACCTATACTAGTTAATAAAATCTGGAAAAATTAAGTAAAATGCTTAGGACATTGAGGCATCTCTGTGAATTTTTGTGAAATTTAATTCGAAGTTCTATTATGATTCATAAATTATTTAAAACAGGTCCAGTTCTTACATAAAATCTATTAAAAGTGTAAAAGATATTAAAAGGGTGTCATGTGTTTATTTTCCAAAACTAAAGGGTTTAAATTGTCATTTTTCCAATATTAAAGGACTTAACTTGTAAAAAAACATGTAACTTGATAATATTTACATTTTATACCCTAATCTTATCATAATGACACTATAACCCTTAAACTTATTACAATTGCATATTAAACCCTAAAATTATGAAACCACATTATGAACCCTAAACTTATGTAAATATCATTATGAACCCTAAACTACTAATATTGCCACATTTGATACTTTAAACTTAGTAAATGATAACCTTGAATATTCTTAATACGGAAACCTTCTAAATATAGAAACTTACTAATTCGGAAAACCTGCTAAAAATAGAAACTTGCTATAAATAGGAAGTTACCAAAAATAGAAAGTTACTAAAAAGGGAAAGAGTACTAAAAAGAGTAACCTAATTCTTATGAACATAAAAGTAATATGTGGTTATGAATTCGTATAGGTTCTGTGAAGCGGGAGTGATCCGTTGTCTTGTGCTCTATCTTTGGTTATTTTTGCTATCGAATAAGGTACAGATATTCTACCCTTTTTCAGTAAGGGTGTTTTCATCCTCATGACTTGTCGATCTTGATTTCTGATTCATTATAAGATTCCCTAATCCATTGCTATTTTCCCTTATACTTTGATTCGATCTTTGATTCTGATTCGTATGATTTGATATGCTTTGATTCCTTTGATATGATTCCCTTGCTATGATCTTTTGATATGATTCGTTTGATATGAGCGTTGCTATGGTCTCACCTATGTGATCCTCTGATATGATTCTGTCGGTATATGCCTTTGGTATGATTACTTCTGATATGATGATATGATGTGTGCTTTGTTTGTTTGTCGCCCGAGCTAACTAGCCATGGAGGTACCATGGCCATGTCATTGAGGCACCGATGGCATGACACTTCCTGGGGAGGTGTGATTGATCCCCGGCGTCCCCATTTGTTATGATATGATATGATATGATATGATGTGAGATCTCTTGGCCATTTTGATATATGGGTATACTTGTCTAGTACATGGTACGTATATGATTTGTTTTGCAGGGGACGTATGGATGCATCCTAGGCTAATATGATTTGATATGTGATTTGTTTGGTGACTGGCTGTATGTGCCCTATACCCCACTCACTATTTTGGTACTTAGAGGTCTCCCCTCTCCGTACACTTAGACATGATAGGTATATGTGATGTGATTATTTGGTCTATACGAGTGGCTCGTATAGATACGCTCGTGGCTATCTGTTAGGTATCTTTGGTCCGATCGAGTGGCTCGGTTAGATGTGTTCATAGACGTTTACTTCCTTGACTCTAGAGCTATTCTTATTTGATGTGTATGCTTGTGTTCCATTTAATTCATATTCGTTTGACTGTGCTTATTATCGTCTCTGCTTTGTTTATATATCTGTTCACTGGGCTTTTTAAGCTCAGCCGCATTTCTTTTCCTGCGGCAGGTTTTAGTTGGAAGCTGGGTTATGGGTGGAGAGTACTTTGAACTTAGAAGACTATACCTTGATAGCTACTCTGGATTATAGATGACTAGAAGTGTTACATTTTTAGACTTAGCATTTATTGTAGTTCTCTTTTGTAACCTTGTACTTCATATTTTCCCTTGTAACCTTGAAGTTCATTTTTATTATTTAAGTCATATGCTTGTGTTTGCTTTGATATGTCACCATAACGTAATACTTCTACCCTTATCGGGTTAGGGTGTTACAAGTCCTTTCCAAACACTTTTGGACTGAAGCAGTCAAAACTGCCTGTTGTACACAAAACAGATCCATCATTGTCAAGAGACATAGCAAAACCCCTTATGAGTTATTCAAGGGAAGGATCCCTGACATCAGCTACTTTCATGTCTTTGGGTGTCCTGTGTTTATTCATAATCACAAGGATCACTTAGGGAAATGTTGGGAATTCTGGAAATAAGATATTTCTTGTTGCTGCCGATAGTGAAAGTTGGTTCCTGCCTATAGTGTTGGTTCCTGCCGAAGCTCATTGCTGCTGATAGTTATATTTTGTTTCTGCTGATAGTGTTTGTTGCTGCGGATATTATTGTCTGTTATCCGTATGTTTAGTAAGTTTATTTTTAGAAGAGATCATGTTTATCTCTTTACACATTTTCTTGTAGGACGGGTTAGGGTTAGGGTTTCTTATCATTATAAAAGAAACACCCCGTCTATGAGTTTGAAACATCTTTTGTAACTTAACAATCTTCAATAAAATCATCTTTTAGTTCATTATACGATCCATAGAGGATCATTATCATAGTTCTTTTCTTTTCTCGTTCGTATTCAGAGATTCTCTTGTAGTGTGCTTGTGATTACATAGGCATCCTACCGATCCACATAGGCTCAAAGATCTAGCAGGTGTGTTAGATTCAACAAGTTGTATCAGAGACTCGTGAGGATCTCTGATCAAGAAGCAAAAGTTCTCAAAACAATCTCTCTAAACCCTTTCACAATGGACGATGAAAACCCTGGATTTGAAAACCCTGATTTCGCTGCCATTAACAATGAAGAACCTGAACCCACAAAAGTTCAACAACAAATTGTTACAACCACTGTGTCCAACAGTAATGCAAAGTTCCCATATCTTAAGAAGGAAGAGTATGAAGTCTGGGCTATGAAGATGGAGTACTGGATCTCCAACAGTGATCACCATCTTTGGAATGTTATCCTCAAAGGGAATAGCAAGAAAAGAATTGGAAGAGATAAGAATGGGGGAATCATTATTCTCGCTCCTGCATCAGTTGAGGAGCAGCTGGCTGTGCAAAGGGAAACTAAAGCAAGAACTCTCTTGCTTCAGGCACTCCCAGAGGATCACATGGGTGATTTTCATCACCTGGATGATGCTAGAGAAATCTGGCTTGCTGTAAAAGCTAGATTCGGTGGGAATGAGGAGTCCAAAAAGATGAGGAAATCAATGCTTAAGCAGGAATTTAAGGAGTTTAAGATCTCTGAGGAAGAAGGTATTCACAAAGGGTATGATCGATTTCAAAAGATCCTCAGCCAACTTAATCAGTTGCAGGCTCGACCAGATAATGAAGACTGCAACACAAAGTTTCTGAGGGCTTTACCTTCATCCTGGTCTCAAGTTTCAATAACTCTGAAAGCCAAAGGAGGATTGGACTACCTAAGCTTGGATGACCTGTACAACAAGCTCAAGACCCTAGAGATTGACATCAAAGGGGTTTCTACTTATTCATCTCATACACCTACTCATACTGCATTTGTTAGTGTCCAAGTACTAACAAGGTCTCTCATGGTGATAGCCCAAACCCCTCATCTTCATCTGTTTCCTATTCTCCTGCAACATCAAGATCTCAATCAAGGAATGACAATGTTGTTGAGGAAATTCTTCATTCATTTGTTGCTGAAAGTACTCCTCAACAGCAGTTGATGTATGATGACTTTGATCAAATTGATCAATTTGATTTGGAGGAGATGGATATCAAGTGGCAGTTGGCTATGCTGTCATTAAAAGTTAACAGGTTTGAGCAGCAGTCTAGGAGGAAGCTCAATCTCAATGGAAGGGAAGGTGCAAGGTTTGACAGAAGGAAGGTGAAGTGCTTCAAATGTGGTCAGATAGGTCACTTTGCCAGAGAATGCCAAGACAAGAAAGTTGATGATAGATCAAGGTATTCAGCATTCAGAATGAAAGAATTGGAGCCAGAGGAAGATAAAGCCCTAGTGTCTGTGGATGCAATGCTGGATTGGGAACATCATGAGGTGACTGGAGCTTCACGAATTTATGGGATGATTGCTGGAAATGGAGCTGAGACACATGTGGCTGAAGAATTTGGAATGATGGGTTATCCAACTCAGGTACTCAAGTGTCCTTTTGATTGTGAAATTAAATATACTAAATTGAAAAAGGATAGTGAAAGTAAATACACTGAGTTAAAAAGGGAATTTGATGAAATGGAGCCTGAATATAATAAATTGTTTGTAGATATTCAAGCTTATAAAAAGGCTCTTAAAACTGTGGAAAAGCAAAAGGCTTGGCATGAAGCTAATCAGCTTGCGTATGAACAAAAGATAAGGGTTTTGGAAAGAGACTTAGAGAACTCTAATAACTGTCTAAAACATTCTGAAAGAGAATATGCTAAGTTGAAATTAGAAAATCAGGATTTAAAGGCTAAACTGGATAGTGAAGTGGCTAGGATAAATTCATGGCAACAATCAAAGAAATATCTTGTTAACTATGGTAATCAGTCTGGTTGGCGTAAGAAAGGGCTGGGATATGATGTTGGGGATTATCATCCTAGAATATTTGAACCTACCCCTAAGGAAGTTGATTATAAAGTGCCTGTTAAGTTTGTTAAGGAAGGAGGGATGAATGCAGTTCCTCCACCTATAAGAGGTGTTTTTAAGCCTGTCCCTATCCACACAGCCATTGAACTTGACTTTGATGATTCACAAATGACTTATGGCAAAAAGGCAAAGAACTTGCCTGATCTTGATTGTGACTCTAATGAATTTGTCTGTTGTTCTAACAGTGACAAATCTGAAGAAATCAAGACTGATGATTATGCCACGTGTGGATCAAGTGAGAAGTCTGCATCAATAAAATCAGAAGATCTGTCTTCAAAAGTGGCAATTGATGAATCTCAAAGAGTTGAAGATGTTTCTTTTGATAGTGTTAAAAACAATAATGTTTCTAGTTTTGGTTTTGTTTCAAACAGTTCTGGTTGTGATTTTAATTTGGTTAAGGATAATTTTAATTGTGTTGGTTTGAATTCTTCTGATTGCAATAAGAAAGAGAATGTTAAGAAAAAGTCCCCTAGAAAGAAATCTTGCTTTGTGTGTCGTAGTTATGATCATCTTATTAAAGATTGTGACTATTATGAAGAACAGATGGGTAAATATGCTTGTCAAAATAGATCTGTGTGGAACAATGTCAATACAATTCCTCCATATATTCCACAAGCAGTAAGAATAAACTCTTGTAGAGTTTCTGTTGCTGCTGGCAAGCCAGTTTCTACTGGTAAGCCAGTTGCTGCTGATAATTCCATTCCTGCTGATTGGAGAACCAATGATTCTAGACCTTACTACAGACCAACCAGCACCTACTTTCAAAATGATATGTGGCCTGTTTATTTTGACACCTTAAACATGGGAAGGGCAAGATGGGGAACTGCTGTTAAGTCCTAAGCAGGTTGTTCTTGGAGAAACAATAACAAATATATGAGAATGGGGTCCAAGAACAATGGTGGATCTCATCAATCTCCATGGTTTAATTTTTATTGATCCACAAGGCAGACCCAAGTCAGTAATGACTTGGGCCTCCCATGTATCTAACACTGTTGTATGTAATTTTGTTCTGTAGGACATTCCTTTTAAGAGTAAAGAAGTAGGTATTGTTGACAGTGGTTGTTCGAGGAGTATGACAGGGAATTTGGAAAGGTTGCATAACTTTGTACCCTTTTATGGAGGAACAGTGACATTTGGAGGAGGTGATGGAAAGATTACAGGGAAAGGAACCATTAAGACTCCTAAACTGGACTTTGAGAATGTTCTCTATGTAAAGGAACTCAACAACTTCAATTTGTTTTCTGTCTCACAAATATGTGATAAGAAGAATGGAGTTCTCTTCACTGAGACTGACTGTCTTGTGCTCTCCAAGGACTTCAAGATGCCTGATGATAGTGAGATAGTGCTCAAAGTTCCAAGGACTCACAACCTGTATTGTTTCAATCTGAATGATGTTAACCCTGAGGGTAATCTTGCGTGTATGGTGGCAAAGGCTTCTGTGGATGAAGCAAACAAATAACACAGAAGGATGGCCCATGTGAACTTCAAGACAATCAACAAGCTGGTAAAGAATGGCTTAGTGCATGGACTCCCTTTCAAGACCTTCACAAATGAACACAATTGTGTGGCCTGCAATAAAGGAAAGCAACACAGGGCATCATACAAAGCCATTACTGCTGTGAGCACCATCTCTAAGCCTCTGCAACTACTTCATATGGATCTTTTTGGTCCAACTTCTATCAGAAGTAGAGACCATAAGTATTATTGTCTGGTGATTACTGATGAGTTTAGCAGGTTTTCTTGGACTTTCTTTTTAGGTACTAAAAATGAAACCTATTTTGTGCTTAGGGATTTTATTACCTTAATTGAAAATCAGCTAAATAAAAAGGTTAAGGCTATAAGGTGTGATAATGGAAGTGAGTTCAAAAACTCTAATTTAATTGAATTTTGTGGGAATAAGGGGATTAAAAGAGATTATAGTAGTGCCAGAACCCCACAACAAAATGGGGTTGCAGAAAACGGTTACAGGTAAAGACAACTCAAATCCGTTTACAGTTGCTGGTTTACTCAAAATCAGATGGTTATCAATGTACCATGGTCTTACACACCTAAACATTGGCTACTCCAGTAGTGATGGCTATTGGTAAAGAGACATCAAATCCATTAATTTTCAATGATTCACCTCTCACAGGAGTTAACACACCTGGATGTGATGAGAATAGTATGAAACTTAAGTGATTTGATGTACATATTGTCATAGTAGCAGTCGAGATCAAGAATGACATGGTGACCAGCTTAGATCTTCTTTTGAGGATGATTTCCTATTGCTGCTGAACTATCGAAGTTGTTGCTGGAAGTTTCAAGTGTTGCTGGTTACTTACTGATGCTGCTGCTGGTCTAATCCTCTCCCTATGGACTTCAAAGTACTTTCAGAGTAGAGTGACTGCTTAGGGAATCTTTTCGGAAATAAGTTATTTCCTCAAGAGTAGAGTGAACGCTAAGGGAATCTTTTCAGAAATAAGCTATTTCCTCAAGATTAGGGGAGGATTGTTGGGAATTCTGGAAATAAGATATTTCTTGTTGCTGCCGATAGTGAAATTTGGTTCCTGCCGATAGTGTTGGTTCCTGCCGAAGCTCATTGCTGCTGATAGTTATATTTTGTTTCTGCTGATAGTGTTTGTTGCTGCGGATATTATTGTCTGTTATCCGTATGTTTAGTAAGTTTATTTTTAGAAGAGATCATGTTTATCTCTTTACACGTTTTCTTGTAGGACGGGTTAGGGTTAGGGTTTCTTATCATTATAAAAGAAACACCCCGTCTATGAGTTTGAAACACCTTTTGTAACTTAACAATCTTCAATAAAATCATCTTTTAGTTCATTATACGATCCATAGAGGATCATTATCATAGTTCTTTTCTTTTCTCGTTCGTATTCAGAGATTCTCTTGTAGTGTGCTTGTGATTACATAGGCATCCTACCGATCCACATAGGCTCAAAGATCTAGCAGGTGTGTTAGATTCAACAGGAAATTTGATGCCAAAGCTGATGATGGATACTTCCTAGGATACTCACTTGTCTCAAAGGCCTTCAGGGTGTTCAACACTAGGAGACAGCAAACTGAGGAAACATTCCACATTACCTTTGATGAGAGCACTGATGCAATCAGTGTCTCTAACACCTCAGTGGAATAGATAGGTATTGATGATTTATCAAGATACCCTCCTGATGAACATCATCCTGACAATGATCCTTCCACTCAGTACCAAGCAAATGCTGACATCTCCTACTACATCATCCCTTACAACCTTCCTTACCCAACCATCACTGAGTTTGTTGAAGCTCAAAGAAGTACTGATGCAATCAATCAGTCTGAACAGAGTGCTCAGGAACCAAACAATCTCAGTGATCAGTCAACCTAATTAGACACTCAAGATCTTGAAGATTATCAGGTGTCGACACCAGACCCTACCAATCAAGCCTCCACAAGTTTTAATCAGTATCCAAGTCCTCAGGACAGTTGGACTAGGTATCAGGATATAGAACTTGTCAATATAATTGGAGAGCCTACTGAAGGCATGCTCACCAGAAGCATGCCTACTAGTCTAAAAGCAGCCTCTGCTAATGAATGCCTATTTTTGCACTTCATCTCCATAATTAAACCCAAAAGTGTCAAAGAAGCACTTAAACATCCAAGTTGGGTTCAGGCCATGCATGATGAACTGGAACAATTTGACAGAAACAAGGTAATGATCTTGGTCAAGTATCCTGAAGATGTTTCAGTCATTGGCATGAAATGGGTGTTCAAAAACAAATCTGATGAAAATGGCATAGTCATTAAAAACAAGGAAAGACTTGTAGCCAAAGGCTATAATCAACAAGAAGGCATTGACTATGAAGAAACATTTGCACCAGTGGCAATGATGGAAGCCATCAGGATCTTCCTTGCATTTGCAACCTACATGAACTTCAAGGTGTATCAAATGGATGTTAAAAGCGCATTCTTAAATGGGTCACTGAAAGAAGTAGTTTATGTTCCGCAACCTCCTGGATTTGAAAGCAGTGAGTTTCCTGACTATGTCTGCAAGCTTAACAAATCCCTTTATGGACTAAAACAAGCACCCAAGGCATGGTATGAAACCCTCTCAGCCTTCCTGATCCAAAACAAATTTGTCAGAGGCAAGATAGACAACACATTGTTTATCTACAGGACAAATAATGATGTCATACTTGTACAAGTATATGTTGATGACATCATCTTTGGCTCAACAAGTTATAAACTTTGCAAACAGTTTGAAAAACTGATGGAAAAGAAATTTGAAATGAGCATGATGGGAGAACTTACTTACTTCCTTGGACTGCAAATCAAGCAAACTGATAAAGGAACCTCTATCAGTCAAGAGAAGTATGTCAGAAGCCTACTGAAGAAGTATGAGCTAAGTGACTGTGCCTCAGTCAAAACTCCCATGGTTCCCCCCAACAATCTTGGTCATGACCTTACTGGTAAACCAGTCAATCAAACTCTATTCAGAGGAATGATTGGTTCACTGATGTATCTACTTGCATCAAGGCCTGACATCCAATTCTCAGTATGTTTGTGTGCCAGATATCAATCTGACCCAAGAGAATCTCATCTCACAGCTGTGAAAAGGATACTCAGGTACCTGAAAGGTACTCCAAACCTTGGATTATACTATCCAAAATGCTCAGGCATTGATCTCAAAGGATACTCAGACTCTGACTATGCTAGATACAACATGGACAGAAAAAACACCTCAGGCTCCTGCCAAATTCTTGGTGGAAAATTAGTCTGTTGGAGTGCTAAGAAGCAATAATCAGTAGCCATGTCCTCAGCTGAAGCTGAATATGTTGCAGCAGCCAGTTGTTGTGCAAATGTACTTTGGATGAAAAGTCAACTCAGTGACTATGGAATCCAGTATAAGATGGTTCCCATCTTTTGTGATAACACAAGTGCAATTTCCATCTCAAACAACCCTGTTCTTCATCAGAGAACAAAACACATTGATATTATATATCACTTCATCAGGGACCATGTCATAAATGGTGACATAGAATTACACTTCATTCCTACTTAATATCAGCTAGCTGATATATTCACCAAACCATTGGATGAACCAACTTTCACAAGACTGAAAGCTGAATTAGGAATGTTGGATATAGAGAATTAGTCCACTGATTAAATCCATCCAACTAAGTGTAAATTCTGAAAACCTCAGGTCCCTGACTCAATGTGTTTGTTAGTGAAAAAGATCACTGAATCTCCTTCCCTGAACCCCTCAATGAATGAAAAGTCATTCAGGGCCCTCAAAATGACATTCAATGCTAACTTAAATGCTCTAAGTATCTAGTTAGTAAATGTCCGAGGTTGGTAACTGAATTCTTATTTAATATAAGAATATTTGTTCTTTTGCCTTCTGGCATCCACCTCTGGGCCCCCACTTACCCACTTGGCATTTAATGCCTCTTCTCTCACATAAAAATATGTGATGATGTAAACTCTGCAAATTACACTTTTTGCAGACGGCACAACTGTTCACCTCGACTGTTGCGCAAAACCCGGGAAAGTGGAGTGGTGGCATTTAATGCGGATCCCAAACGTTTTATACAAAACGGTTTCCAAAAATTTCTTTTGAGAAAATAAACCGCTTAATGCCTAAAACACCCCTCCTCTCCACTTCCTTATAAATACCCCCAAACAAATCAACACACACACGTTTTAGAAATTTTTAAGCAAAACTCTTGCCCTTTTTCTCTCAAAAACTAGTGTGTGTTGTTCATCTTTAGAAATCCAGACCATTTTCTTATAAAACCAAGACCTTTTAAGCAAATGGCTACTTCTAAAGCTATCACCTATGCCCCAAATGTGGAATTCACAATGGAGGGTGTGGACATGACCAAAAATAACGCCGTAGGATATTTTGCCTACCCAGAAAATTTTTTTGCGTACTAGAATGTAGTTAAATATCTTCAAAATTGCTTTCTTGCTACGGCGTTCACAAAAACCCCCTCAGTCATATATAATGACTATCTGAGGGAATTCTGGTGTACAGCAGTGGCAACAAGCCTTGAGGACACCAAAGACTTCATAATCACGTTCTCAGTGATGAATGGGAGAAGGACCCTCTCCCTGGATTACCCAACCTTCATCAAGGCCACAGGTCTTGATTTCACTGAGAACTTTGAGCCTAACCCCACTGACGCAGAAGGAAAGGCCGAATTGCTTTTACTTGAGCCACATGATGAAAAACATCCTGATGTGGCCCCAGGAACCCTTTTGGCCAAAGCGCCTATCATTAAGACCTGGTTCTCTCCTGTCTGGAGGATCCTGATGACCTTTGTCATTTAGGTCCTTGGGGTAATAAATCTTCCACGGAGCAATTGAATGCATCACAACAATTGATGGTGTTCAGTCTCTTAGAGGGTAGAAAGATTGACATCAGAGGAATATTCTTCCGAGACCTCGTAGCCAAGCTATCAGGAAAATCTAGGCAAAGACATATGTCCTACCCTAGGTTCATTTCCTGTGTGCTTCAGGACTTACTAGGCTCTGAATATGTTACTCCAAACGTTGAGGGATCAAAACCTGACGTTTTACACAAAGCCAACTATTCAAGAGACCTTACTGAGGTACGACCAGTCTCCCTGACCTCATACATGCTGTTGGTTATTCAGGGAGCAAATGTTGTCTCACCAGTACCTTCTCCTACAAAAAAGGAGAAGAAGAAGAAGAAGAAGGCAGGGTCCAATAAGGTGGTTAAACCCAAACCACTCGCCCTTGAGACTTCTGCCTCAGAGCCTAAAGAAAGGCAAAAAATGGCCAAGACCTCTGAGACACCCATTCTTGAGACCCTCTTGACCTTAAAACAAACACCAACGGAGGGTACTGAGAAATCATCCTCAGTGTCCTCAGGCAAAACCTTTCCTCATGGCTCTGCTGACATACACAAGTCAGTGGGGTCTGGAACCTTCACCCTCTCACATCCCGATGAAGGAATTAGTCAATCACAACCTTTGCCTAAGGGAGAACAGGGTCGTAAATCCTTGGTAGAGCAGCACTACTTTACTGAGAAGGGGACCCACACCCATTCATATCCCACTTACGGCTCTGAGAAATCACACTCAGAGTCTCGGGGAGAAAAGGTCCCTAAATCCTCAGAAGGGCAGTACAACCCTGATGGGAAGGGGGACCACAACCAATCATTGCCTCATGATAGTACTAGAAAACACCCACCAGTCCTTGAAGGCGCTCAGGGGGACAAAGACTCAGAGGGATTGAAACCACCCGCTGATACAGAACCCAAAACCCTTCATGGCGTATCCAGTCACTCGGGAATTGACTCCACAGTACAGGCTGAGAAAACCCACTTAGTGCACTTGGAGAGGTCAGGACCTGGCCACAACGAAGGCAAGCCCTCTTCTGAGGGGGAGCCGGATTTAGCCAAGGTTCCTAGTCTTGCGGATATTCACAATCTCATGGATGAAGAATCCGATGAGGAGATGGTAGATTTTGGGGACGAAGAAATTTTTGCTGCTGAGGAAGAAATGAAGACTGAAACACACAACTCTCCTCAGCACCCTGAATAACAACAGCCATCTCCTCCTCCTGAGGATCAACAACCCCTCACCCAACCATTAACATCATCATCATCATCAGGCACCTCATCTGCTCCTGCTACTCCTCAGTGGTTACAGAAGTATGATAATGTTCTTCCACTCACTGAAAGGCAGCTGGTAATGTTCCTCCGCAAAGCCAACCATGCTCTCTTTCGTGAACTTACTAAAGAACAATGGGAATAGCATACTCAAGCAGCAGCCAACTATGCTAACTTCAGGGCTACTATTGAAGAATCTCAGGGTAAAGTGATTCAGGTCGCCAAACTCACTGACAAACAACTTGGTTACCTGAGGGAATCTCTTGATTGTATGGGTACTGAACAGGACAAGCAGCTCACCAATATCCTGAAGACCCTTGATTTCATTCAGGAGGAAATGAGAGATGACCCAACCCTGATCACAAAGCTGAAAGAGTACATGGATACTCAGAAGACCACCTCCACCAACATTGCTAAGCTTCTAAAGCTTCTTCCGGGGGTGGATCTTAAAACCATAAGGTCTCAACAAGATTCTATTCAACAGTCAGTCACTGATTCCAAGGAGTGCCTGACACAGCTATCCTCAGCCTTTGATCAGCTCTCCAATAAACATAATGAGCTGATCACCCATTACACCACAAAGGTAACTGAACTCACTGACAATCAGGCTACCATGGCTGAAGAAATGTCCACACTGAAGAATGAGACCACTGAAGTCAAGAAAATGGTCTCCAGCATCCTGTCTATTCTTCAGGCCTCTCCGGTTACCCTAACTCCTCAGTCAACAGGTGCATACACTGAAGTTCTAGCATCTGTTGAGGGGGAGAAACATGATGATCTTACTCCTGAACCTTCATCCTCAGGACTTGTTGTTGCTACAATCCCTGTACAACCTGAAGCCATAGCAACAGAAGTGCCTGAGACTTCCACCAGTCAACCCCCTCTCACTGACAAAGGGAAGGGAATCATGGTGACTGAAGATCCTCCTCAACTACAATTGGTTCCGGCATCAACTGAAAGGTGTCCAGACCCTGATGCACCATTTATGGTTGAATTGGATGGTGGAAAGACATTCTTTGGAACTCCAGCAGAAGTGGCCATAGTCTTACACGAACAGGACATAAGAAGAGCCAAAGAAAAAGATAAGCAACTCAACAGACCTATAATTGCTAAGGTTGCCAAGGAGGTAATCAAGGAGACTGACAAGGTCATCAAAGGGGAAGAATTCCTCAAGCTTCAGGCTGATCTCATTCTGGAACACAATCAGCAAGCCAAGCTTAGAGAAGAAAGGAGGAAGAAAACCTATGAGAGGTATATGTGACACATGACAAAGACCAAGGGAGAAGGCACCATCACTGACATGACCATTCACCTGACCAAGCCTATAAGTGTAACGGTTCACAGGGGACCAAGAAAGTCTGAGGTAAACAAGCCTTTCAAGTTCTCAGACTATGGGCTAAGGGAATGGGACATGATGATGCCCATCTTGAGAAAGAAGCAAGGCAAGATTGTTCCTAGCCTTCTAAAGACCCTGAACGCCAAATATGAGGAACTAGAAAAGGTGGCTAAGAGTCTAGGAATTGATCATGAGAAGGCGCTTGCGTCTCAGGGACTGTCAATCCCTGAACCTACTCAGAAGACCGGGAGGAAATGAAAAGCTGTGGATCAGGAGCCTAAAAAATTCATAGCTACTCTTCATTGCGACAGGATTCCTCCTCAGGGAGTCAAGTTTGTCCCTAACCTGGTCATCAAGGAGCCTGAGTACGGTATTTTCTTTGTCGATGAGTTCAACCAACCGGCCTTTCAGCGAGTCAATGATATCAATCTTGTGGAAACGACAACTCTTCTAGCATACAAGTTAATGGCACTTTCCATGAAGAGCCCTGAAAATGAAGAGTTTATCAAGTTAATGGATAGGATGATGAACGAACGACCTGACAAAGAAGGGTTAGTGTCGAAGAAAGCAAAGTTGGAACTCATGGGTATCTTGGACCCTGAGTATGATGTTTAGATGTTAGGACTCTGTAATAATATTAATAAAATGATGGCCCATGTTTTTTTTTGTTATTTCAGTATCCTTTCATTGCTTTCTAGTATTTTCAGTATGAGAAGAAGCCAATTTGCTCACTTATAACTGATCAAAACACTTAGGCATAATTTATATCCAAATAGGGAGAGATTATTGGGTCCGTCAGTATCCAAGCATCCTGAAAACAGGATTTGGACACAAATTAGCCAAGTGTTAATCAACCTTAAACACTCTCAAGTCACTGAGTGAACAGTCACTCAGTGAGTTACCTTCAAGATGCTTAGGACGAGTCTAAGAAGAAAGATTCACCATTCAGTGAGGCGGAAATCCTTGAATGTCACTTAGGCCAAAGAAGAAGGTAATGGGTTCAGTGAGTATTGGACAAGAACTCACTGAACCCCCAGTCACCTCAACAACAATAAATGACTGAAGACTTGATGCGTGGTTTTGCGACCTTACAACAGGTTTTACCTCTCGAGGGATCTCAAGAGGCTTACAACCCCACCAGGCAGTGTACCTGACCGATGTAGTATAGTGTAGTGGTAAGTACGGGGGATTGATCGTTTTCCACAGGGAATAGTGTCGTTAGGATTGAAAAACTACTCTAATAGGTCTAAGGGTGAGAGAAGATTCTTTTTATGTTTTTATATTTTTATGAAAGCAAGTAAAATCTCGGGTTTGAAGGAGTGGGCGGAATTAGTTGCTAGTCAACTAACCCAAGTTACTACGAATGCAAATAAAATAAAATAACTGAAAATGAAAAGGTCGTGAAACTTATGTGGAGAGAGATGTGTTTACTTAGATTTCCTTACTCCCTAACTATCTTTTACCGGTTGATTAGTGTGTATTAATCGCGTGGATGACGGGTGTATTCCTTAATACCAATCGTGGGGTGGCGTACGTACTTCCCCAACTCTATAAGCTCCTACTTCACTCCTATGTCGAGCCGGCTAAGAAGCTCCTAACATGGGATCACTAGAATTCGCTCATGCATTAAATACAACCATAAAAACCTTAGTACGCATTGGTTCATGTTTCTTAAGACGTTCAAGCAAGTTACCGAATAGGAAGTTAGCCAGTTTTCTTAAGCCTAACATCGATGAACAATCATCCAATACAACTAATAACACACTAATAACCAATAATCAATAGCTAGGTTTCATTAGATCTAAGCAAACACAAGATAAATCTAGCCTAGCATGTTAATCAAAAGAAAAGAACAAGATATAATCAAACAACACATAGACATATTGAATGATTAAACAATCACTTATCTTCAATTAAACATGGGAGATCCAAGGGTATGAAAACCCTTAAAAATGGCAGAAATTCGTCTAAGGGTTTCTCCTCCAAAGTTACACACAATAAGTTCCACACTAATGACAAAAAATTGCAAAACTATATATAGAGTTTAAGGGCTGACGGCGTCATGTTATAGATCCTGACTCCGTCACCTCGCCGCTTTTAGGGTTCCCGGATGGCCTTCCTGACGCCGTCCCTCTTTAGTGCTCCAAAATCCGCTCTGGCTTATCAAGGCTTGACGCCGTCAGAAATGGGCTTGACGCCGTCCCTCTTTAATTTAAACCGTGATGGCCTTGATTACTTCAAAGGGTAACGCCGTCAGATTTTTCATGCAAAATTCTCTGGCTTATCATGAGTAATTTTCATATCCACCTCTTTTGCCAAGCCATGACGCCGTCTGGGCCAATCCCTGACGCCGTCAAAGGTACTTTCCAGCATAATTTTGAGACTTTGCCGTTTTCTTCACTTTTATGCTCCAAAAACGTCCAAAATGCTCCCTTTTCCAGATTTCTTCTCAAAAGTACCTAAAATGACAAAAGGAACGATTTAGGGCAATATTTGATCAAATAAATACGGTTTAGGGCTTAAATGACCCCCTAAAAGCGGTACACTTTTTGCTTCATCAAATACCCTTACACTTGAGATTTGCTTGTCCTCAAGCAAATGCGCTTTTATTCTAATCAAAATACAAGTTAGGGGTCATTTAATGCTAATATAAAAGTAATTACAACAAATAATCGTTCCACTTTAATCATAATAAGCACGGAGATTACAAACTAGCACCTCACAAGTAGTGTTTAGATACTCACATCTCTCAAGTGTCATCAAAATAAATCTCATAAATGAAAACGGATAATATCTCTCACTACCTGTCGTAGCAAATAGATTACCATAGGCTTGGGCAAGGATCAAAAACCTCCTCCACTAGGCGTAAGCACCAAAGATAAACTATCAAAGAGGGCTTTTAAACGGGTTATAACGTTAGGTGTAGGGATATGATAAACACGGTTTTGTTGGATAAAGGATATTTTACTGGTGGCGAGTTAAAGATCTTGATTAATTACATGAACTATACAATGTTGCTAAGCCAAGACTAGACTCAATCTTAAGCTAAAAACAAAATAACAAAAACATAAAATAAGCATAAAATGAAACGGTATGGTAGTCCGTATGTTTTTTCTACTTTTCTTTTTCTCTTTTTTTTTTTTTTTTTTTTTTTTTTTTTTTTTTTTGTATTTTTCTTGATTTTTTTCGGATTTTTTTTTTTTTTTTTTTTTTTTTTTTTTTTTTTTTTTTTTTTTTTGCATACACTTTTGCCCTACCATCCAAGATAATACATCATAGGGGCGTTGCATTCCCCTTACACTTGAACTTTTACATAACTTTACAAATAACTATTCTAATGACTCGAATTAAGATAATTGAAAAACTTGGAGTACTTTTAAAATATTTAGCACATATGGGGGTAATAAATGATGTTCTTCCCCATTACTCCATTACACTAGTACTTTACCCATGAGTCCCAATCGTCCCAAAACAATATGTACAAGGATATGACTCGACTTAGCAACCATGTAATCAATTAGATAATTAACTTGGGTTTAAACAAATGTTGTCACAATAATGCACTAAAAATGAGTGCATACAAGGTAGGCTAAGGCGATTTGGGTGTACATTTAAGTGGGGTGTAACAAATTCTTCCTTTAAGTAAAATGCTTAAAGGTCAAAACGAAAAGATAGGCTCTGAGGGGTGTACTAGGGGTATCGTGTACTAAAAATGAGTACAACGCAAAGGGTGTGGGAGAATTACTTGACCAATGTAGACAATGTAATTATAACAAAAACACAGGTGTAAAACAATGGGTTTATCCTAATGCCTCTTATCATGTAGTAAATCTAACTACACGAATGTAGTCTCACTTGTGGCCTCGGAATGGTCCTAACGCAAGTTCTAGAATCTAAGTGCTACCGGTACACACATCATAGCATAAATGCTTTTCCTACCAATTCTAGGGGCGAACCTCACATATTTAGGGGTGGAAAATTTTTTTAGTGGTACGGTTTTTTTGTGCTAGTCATATAACTCCTATCCATGAGACGCTCATTAAGATCAAAGTTTCACTCCTAAATGTTGTAAAAAATTTTAAATTTGGCACTAAAATTGCCCTAACAGGTATTTCTCTCAGTTTTATTACACATCTACCATTAAACAAACAAAAATCAAGCGCAATAGCATTCTCTAAAGTATCGAACTTTTACCCCCCCTTACACTTAAGATGAACATTGTCTCCAATGTTCAAATAACAAAATGTAGAAGTAATAAGGTAAAAGAATGAAATCAAATACTCCCCTGATTCATTCGGTGGATAAAGGGGTAACATGGTTAGATCTTCTTCCAATGTAATGTTGAAGCTCCAAGACTAATGCATCGCCATAAGCTTGATTCCAAATACATCTCCTTGTCCAAAATAACCTGTTAAACCTGAGAAAACAAACACGAAAACCTGCATAACATCGGCGGGATAAATTCTATATAAGGATATAATGCTTGTGGAATGATAATTTTGCAGATTCTTGGAGTCTATAAGTTATAGATTTAATAAAAACTTTTTATGAAAACAAAACTTTCAAAATTTTCAGAAAATCAAAACCTGACGCCGTCAGGTTGTAAACCCTGAAGCCGTCAGAAATGATCTGACAGAATTCTCATGTTAAGTTTCCGGAAAAATTTTGGAAAAACCTATACCTTACTTCCTGGAAATCCTGCAAAACATTATCATGACTCGATACAAGCATTTGACTCAAACAAATACTAATATGTATGTTAATTTAATATTATTATGATTCATGTTCATTTGTGTTCTAATAAACCGATTTAGATTTCCCTTACACTTAACTTTTGCAAAATACCTTTATATGTAGTTAAGACGAAGTTAAAAACAAAATAAAGCATTTTCACAAATTAATTTTGAACATGAATCAATAAAAATAAAAATTAAACATACATACGGAAACAAATAAAATCAAACAAACAAATAAATAAACACACAAAGCAAATAAAGCTTGGGTTGCGTCCCAAGAAGCGCTTTTCTTTATTAACGAGTCTTGTAGCTAGACTCAAAGTCACGTACATTACGTGATTCCATCATTGGTCACGGTTCCTAAGCCATTCTCCTTTGATTCTCTATCAGAATCACTTTCATAGTAAAGGTATTTCGGGTCCTCGAGATCAAAAGGATTGTTTCGGTATTTAGAACTAAGCTCCTTATCATGCTTAAAGAATCCACTTGACAGGTCAAAAGTGTCCTTACATCCCCTTCTCACATCATCATCACACAACACTAGTTGGGAACTTAACCCATCGAGCCCTTCATAATCAATCTCCTTGAATTCTCTCATCTTGTAAGGCGTTTGGTATGAGATTTCCCTAATCCCATCGGTGAAAGTCATGATCCCATTGAGCTCGTCCACAACCAAGCTTGTGGCCTTGCAAAAAGGTGCCCCAAAAACAACTTGTGATAACCTGGGATCGATGTACTTTTCGATATTATCGACGATTGCGAAGCTCATAGTGAATGTCATGTTTCCTACAAACACCTGAACATCATCATCTATGCCAATGTCGTCCTTCCCTTTATGAATCATTCCCCATCTGTAAATGTTGTTATAATGAAACAAGGACATCACATTTTTGGGTAAACATGTGTCAATGTAAACATTATAAAAATGCTTGTGACCAATCATGCAAGGTATTTTGAGATTATTCGGATCACATCGCTTAATTCGGCCAGGCCTTCTACCGTGTAGCCCCCATGTGTTGCCACTTGCTGATGGTTGATACTCATACACTTCTTCACAGCCATCCCGAAAAATCACTTTCCTGACACCATCGGTAAATGATGCACTCCTATCATCCTCATCGAGTATCACTCCCGTTGCTTTTATGAATGGTTTGCCTAGAACAAGGCCAGTTAAGGATGGGCTGATGATAGAGTTCATGTTATTAATTACAGTTAGCTCGATATGAAAGAGGAACTTTTCTATCACAATTGGTACCCTCCTTATTACCCCGATGATATTAAACCCTTCATATTTGACCTGTTTGGTGAAGGCTTCGTTTTATAGAGAAAGGGATATTGCATTCATAGAAGAGTTGGGGTTTATATAGGCATCTTTTATAAGCTTCTTCCTAGTGGTGCAAGATACCTTAAAGACCCTGTGAGCGCCATCCTCTATTCTCTCTCCAAATTCCTCAGGCAAATTTGCTGTGCCCCTCTCAAGTTCCTCCACCAGGGGGCGGTCTAGCAATCCTGGGAGCCCATGAGGCATTTCGGGCTTCTCTTCCGAGCCCTCCTCACCATTCAACTTCCTTGTACTAGAGTGCTTTGGTGAGTCTAGATAATCGCCGGATGCCTCGGTGTTCTTTTCGAGTACTTCACCCTCCATTTCATTGTCAATGTTCTCGGTTGATTGTTGGTCCAGATTGGGTTTAGGAACAGGTATTGTTGTAATGGTGTTCACGAAGTGGAGTGGTTTCAAAGGGGTATGAGCATCTCCAGTTTCTTTTCCGTTTTGTGATATGTGTTTGAAGAGTTTACTAGGGTGCTTGATTTTTACAGGAGGGGGTGTTTGGTGAGTCACCGTGACAAATTTGATCTCATTAACTTGTGCCAACTCACAAGTTGACCTGCCAGCAATGCGATCATTGATAACTTTTAACAGGTCATCAACCTTGTTGTTCATATCAACTTGCTGTTGTCTGAATTGATTCTCAAGTTTGGAGAGCTGTGTTTCTTGAGAGAGAATGAATTTTTGCAGTGATTCCTCGCGATTTTGTTGTTTATGCGTATGCTGATGAGGATAATGTTCAGACCAGGTGAGTGGGGGAGAGTCATTGAATGATACACTTCGAGTTTGGTTCCAACTAAAATTTGGCTTACTCTTCCATGCCTCATACCTATCTTCAGAATTCGTGGATCCATAATTAGTGGTGAGCCACTTATCTCCCACCTTATCGATTCGCGAGGATGCGAATTCTTGGAAAGCCTGTTTGGGGAGTTCCATGCAATCATGAGTGTCGTGGGGACCACTACATAATTCACATGAAGAAGTGATTTTGTTCACTTGGCTTGAAGGTTTAGGAGCCTCGTAGGATTTCATAAGAAACTTGACTTGGTCTTCAAGTTCTATGATCCTACGGTCGGAAGTGCTTGAATTGCTCGAAGGCAAAGATATTGCCTTGACCGTTTTATTCAAATCACGGGGATCACTCCAACTTTCGTTGTCATAAAGAACAAGATCTTCTAGGAGAGCCCATGATTGTTCCGCACTTAGATCACGTAGCTTACCACCAGCCGATTGGTCAATGGTTTGCCTCGTGGAGAGATTGATATGGTCATAGAAGATTTGGACTTGGAGCCAAAGTTCTATGCCATGGTGAGGGACTTTTTGGAGTAAGTCCTTGAATCGAGTCCATGCCTCGTAGAGGGTTTCGCCTTGACGTTGTTGGAACATCAAGATATCATTCCTTAGCTTGGTAGTTCTTCCTGGTGGGAAAAACTGAGCAAGGAAACGAGTGGTGAGATCATCCCAAGAGGTGATGGATCCTGCGGGTAGACGCTCTAGCCATTGACTAGCTTGGTCCCGCAGAGAGAATTGAAAGAGACGCAGTCGGGTCGTCTCTCGCGTGGCAACATCAAGGTCTATGGAATCAACGATTTTGAGAAAGTCCTTGAGATGTTGATTAGGATCTTCAGAACGAAGTCCATGGAATGCGCATCCGCTTTGCACCAACCGGATGGTGTCGGATCGCAAGGGTGTGACATTGGCTCCTTGAGTGAGCTCAATGGTGTTTCGATAGCCATGGTGGCTAGGACGGGAGTAGTCTCCTAAGGTACGGGCTCTAGGAGGTGGTGGTGGTTGTTGTGGTGGTGGATTGTTGGGATCAAGGATATTACCACCTTCCATGATGTCGGATGGTAATGGTTACGAACAAAGAAACGAAGAAAAAAGATAGACTAAAGAAAACCTAGAAAAATAAAATAAAAATCTCACGAGAAAGGAATCTAGTGAGTAGACCTATAAAATAAAAATTCAACCTAAACAATAACTATTCCCCGGCAGCGGCGCCAAAAACTTGATGCGTGGTTTTGCAACCTTACAACAGGTTTTACCTCTCGAGGGATCTCAAGAGGCTTACAACCCCACCAGGCAGTGTACCTGACCGATGTAGTATAGTGTAGTGGTAAGTACGGGGGATTGATCGTTCTCACAGGGAATAGTGTCGTTAGGATTGAAAAACTACTCTAATAGGTCTAAGGGTGAGAGAAGATTCTTTTTATGTTTTTATATTTTTATGAAAGCAAGTAAAATCTCGGGTTTGAAGGAGTGGGCGGAATTAGTTGCTAGTCAACTAACCCAAGTTACTACGAATGCAAATAAAATAAAATAACTGAAAATGAAAAGGTCGTGAAACTTATGTGGAGAGAAATGTGTTTACTTAGATTTCCTTACTCCCTAACTATCTTTTACCGGTTGATTAGTGTGTATTAATCGCGTGGATGACGGGTGTATTCCTTAATACCAATTGTGGGGTGGCGTACGTACTTCCCCAACTCTATAAGCTCCTACTTCACTCCTATGTCGAGCCGGCTAAGAAGCTCCTAACATGGGATCACTAGAATTCGCTCATGCATTAAATACAACCATAAAAACCTTAGTACGCATTGGTTCATGTTTCTTAAGACGTTCAAGCAAGTTACCGAATAGGAAGTTAGCCAGTTTTCTTAAGCCTAACATCGATGAACAATCATCCAATACAACTAATAACACACTAATAACCAATAATCAATAGCTAGGTTTCATTAGATCTAAGCAAACACAAGATAAATCTAGCCTAGCATGTTAATCAAAAGACAAGAACAAGATATAATCAAACAACACATAGACATATTGAATGATTAAACAATCACTTATCTTCAATTAAACATGGGAGATCCAAGGGTATGAAAACCCTTAAAAATGGCAGAAATTCGTCTTAGGGTTTCTCCTCCAAAGTTACACACAATAAGTTCCACACTAATGACAAAAAATTGCAAAACTATATATAGAGTTTAAGGGCTGACAGCGTCATGTTATAGATCCTGACGCCGTTACCTCGCCGCTTTTAGGGTTCCCGGATGGCCTTCCTGACGCCGTCCCTCTTTAGTGCTCCAAAATCCGCTCTGGCTTATCAAGGCTTGACGCCGTCAGAAATGGGCTTGACGCCGTCCCTCTTTAATTTAAACCGTGATGGCCTTGATCACTTCAAAGGGTGACGCCGTCAGATTTTTCATGCAAAATTCTCTGGCTTATCATGAGTAATTTTCATATCCACCACTTTTGCCAAGCCATGACGCCGTCTGGGCCAATCCCTGACGCCGTCAAAGGTACTTTCCAGCATAATTTTGAGACTTTGCCATTTTCTTCACTTTTATGCTCCAAAAATGTCCAAAATGCTCCCTTTTCCAGATTTCTTCTCAAAAGTACCTAAAATGATAAAAGGAACGATTTAGGGCAATATTTGATTAAATAAATACGATTTAGGGCTTAAATGACCCCCTAAAAGCGGTACACTTTTTGCTTCATCAAGACTGAAGAATCAGAAGTCTGAAAGAAAGGCGGGATTAGGCGGGAAGAGTTTGAGAAGACAAGGAGAAGTCTTATCGGGCCAGAAACAAACCTTCCCTAAAACCGCTTAAAGTCAAGAAGTGTCAGACCTGACACTCGGAAAGACTTTTAGCCTATTCCCATTTGTTCTTCGAAATGACAAATACTGTTGTAGTTGTCAGACACGCTAGGTTATTCTTTTTGTATTTTTTAATCATAGGTGCTCTTTTATACTTGTGTATAAATAGGAACAGAGAGGAGAAAAGTGGGTTAAGTTTTGTGCATTAAAAGCTTAGACTTTCACAAAACCACTTTTCTCCTACAAAGAGTAACCAAGTCCCTGAGATAGCTCAGTGGGTCGATATTGTTACCACTCAAGAATATCTTGAGTTTAAATAGGAGACAAACCATACCTTGTCTATTCAATCCCAAGTTTTTTTCCGCAAACACTTGAGTAATAGATTCTTTGATTGATTTCTAATAAGAATTTAAACGTTGAAAAACTTGTGGTTTTATATTTACGTTTTACTTATCAGTGTTAATTAATCAATACATTAATCTCAGTCATAAACACAATTAGATTAACTTTGTAATTACTTCTAAGTGTGTAAAGGGAACAACAGAAAGAACAACAATAATTACATCATTTTGGTGTGTTTGTTGGTGTACAAAGTTTAGTACATAAAGTACAAGCCATTAAAGCAATAATGATTAAGAAAGTCTTACCAACACTTGATTACAATTTTCAATTTTTGAATAATAGATCTTAATTCCGGTTAACGACGGTGACTTTGTTTGATTTTTCAGTGATCGACGGTGATTTGTTTTATTTTTCGGTGATCGACGGTGATTTGTGTATTTATACGGTGATTTATAAGGTTAATCGAAAGCTTTTCCGGTGATTTAGAAGGATTCCGGTTAACCGAAAGTTTTGGTTGGAGAGAGAATTGTGGAAGACGGCTTAAAATAAAAAGAGGTCGAATGAGATATTTTTCTGATTTTATTAAATGAGTTGGAATGACCATTTTACCCCTGCTTTTATGATTGTTGTTTTGATCTTTTTCATTTGATGAAAGCGGAATGGAGGGCTATGATTCTCTGCTTTGTTCTTTAGATATTTGTTGTTTGTGGGGGATCTCACCTCATATAAGGATAATCATTTATAAATGTATTTAACTTGTCACATTTTTTAGTTTTGTGTAGCGAATAAAAGATTTTGCAAGTTTAGGTAACAAACTTCAAATTTTTGTCACTTTGGTGTATTATTCTACTTGACTAGCAGGTAGCCAGTTTTTCTTGTATTTTACATTTTTTTTATTTTCTTACATTTTAAACCACCACGTCACCATCCCTACCCTCGTTACCAAACACCAACCTTCTTCTTCCTCCAACTCTCCCTTTCCATCATTCCATCACTACCCCCACCGCCATACTGAAGGTTAATGAAAGTGTTCAGTATATTGATTACTGCATTAATGAGATACGTGTCAATATATAAGATACAAATGGGCCTATACATTAATTATAATCCAATACTAACACTATAGCCCATAAACATAAATCCGCTAACAATATACGACTAACACTCCCCCGCAGTTGGAGCGGGAGGACACCGGACACTCAAACTGGTACGAAACTCCTCAAACAAAGCGGAAGGTAAGCCTTTGGTGAAAATATCCGCGTACTGATAACGTGAGGGAACATGAAGAACTCTAACTTGACCAGCAGCAACCTGATCCCAAACAAAGTGAATATCAATCTCTATATGCTTCGTACGTTGATACTGAACTAGATTAGAAGACATACATACAGCACTGACATTATCACAGTAAACAAGCGTAAAGGTAGACAAAGGAGTATGCAGCTCACGTAGTAGGTTCCTTAACCAACAGGTCTCAGCAACAGTATTGGTAACCCCACGATATTCTGCCTCTGCACAAGAACGAGAAAGCGTTGGTTGACGCTTAGAGGACCACGAGAGTAAGTTGTTGCCAAGAAAGACACAATAGCCAGATGTAGATCTCCGAGTGGTAGGGCAACCAGCCCAATCAGCATCCGAATAAGCAACCAAGGAAGAAGTAGAAGATGAAAACAACTGCAATCCATAGTCTAAAGTACCTCGAACGTACCTCAAAGTCTGCTTAAGAGCCGAGAAATGAGGCTCCCGCGGATCATGCATATAAAGACAAACCTGCTGCACTGCATAAGAAATATCAGGGCTAGTAAAAGTGAGATATTGAAGAGAACCCGCAAGACTCCGATATAATGTCGGATTGGAAACCAGATCACCATCATCACCCAGTTTAGACTCAGTATCAATAGGAGTCCGACTAGAGTTACAACCAACCATATGAGCCCGCTCAAGAATCTCAGTAGCATACTTACGCTGTGATAAAAACATCCCCGAAAAATCCCGTGTGACATAAATACCCAGAAAATAATTAAGCGAACCGAGATATGTCATAGAAAACTCCTGATGCAGAGAAGCAATAATCTTCTGTAACAAAGACTCAAAAGAAGCAGTGAGCACAATATCATTGTAACACCCCCAAAATCTGACTATTGCGGAAGCATTAATACCATGGGGTGCTACAAAAATGGAAATCATAACACAAGGTATCAAGACACTAATTACATATTTTATAAAATGTACTCCTTATCATGAGTTTTATATATATAAAAATAAATCATCTGTTTTCAAAATTGTTTACAGATTTCTGGTCCCTAAAAAACAAGTCAATTTCAATAATAAAAATTTTCATTGGTTAAAGTATAAGTCTGCCGCCTTGCCAATCCTTGCCATACTTGCATAACCTGATTTCCTGAGAAAAAACATGCTTAAAAAGTCAGCAAAAAGCTGGTGAGTTCATAGGTTTCAGTTAAAAACAAATATATCAAATTTGTAACCTCAGTTTCATTGAAGTGTCATGTATATGTTTTATTATGCTAGCTCTAAGTTCATGTAACCGAAGCTTTAACAGGTCTGCATGCTCTAGATGCATGTAAATCATAAAAGCCCTAGCAAGTGTTTATCCCAGACACTTGAACATTGATATGGTATACGCTCGTTTGCCTATCCGGTCAAACCAAACGGGGACGTTACTCCCAATAGATCTATTTATAACATTCACGCTTCCTGACTGGAATTAACGGTTCATGAAATTCGGGCAGTAGGGGACATATCAGGCTTAGGCTATCTGCGTAATAACTTGGGTATAATAGTATTTATGTCCACAAAATTTAGTTTAGCATGTTTCTCACCCCAAAACAAGTAAAAGTAAAAAAAAAAATGGGGCTATAAACTCACCTTTAATGTTCTGAATAGTGAATGCTGTGAAATTAGGAAGTGCACAGCACCAACACGCAACCTAGATTAAATAACCATGTCTTAGTTTTCAAGTATTAAATTCAGTTCTTTTCAGATTCTGATTTCAATGTTTTAGTGTGTTTAAGTTGTTGTCACTTGTGTGGCGGCAAATGTGGTTACTAAGGTCTCTCCTAGGGTGTAACTCTACATACGACCTAAAGGCACGGTAATGAGGGGTTGGGATCACTAATAATCTAGGCACGAATTTAATTAAACCTAGTTGGGATATGTATCTACATATTTTGTAATTGCCTAACCTATTCGTATGTCCGTTTATGTTGATTTTTAGAATATGACTTAACATTTGTGGTGTTTATCACTTAACTAGTAAATGGTCTAAAAGTTAATATATATCGTTAATTCTTGAATTCAACTTAGAAATTTGAGTTTGTGTTATTATAATAAATCCTTCACGGCTCATTTCTTCATATTTTAATTTGAACAATATATATTGCCTAATTCGTTCAAGTTTTGTTTGATATTATATTCATGTTATTACTAGTGTCATTTATTCTCTAATGATTTGTGAAGTTTAATATATATCGTTAACTTGAGTAAATTCTCTAGTTTCTCTTCATGATCCATTTACACTATATTAGTTTAAAGTTTTACGTTTCGCCAATTTTATTCAAGCTAAATGATACATTTTTAGTGACGTCCACTTTTACTTTATTTGGTTATCAACCTAGCGAATATAAATGCTAATGTATATTTTATATACCTCGACATGTGTTATAGTTTACAGTTATCGTGGGATTTATTTTGACATAAATACCTTTACTACACAATTTAATCTAGTTTTTATATATATATCCCTATTCTCCAAAGGGTAAGAAAAATTAATTGTCTCACAATGTACTTAGTCTAGTTGTTGTAAATTGTTTTCGTCGTATTTAACATTTCGACTATTCAAGCTATTACACACACTTTTATTCTCTGCTATAATTTCTTTCACGTAACTATATGTTGAAATTTTTTATATCCAAGTGTTTATATTCTTGACTATACAAGTTTTATGTATGTTAATAAGTTTTCATGTTTCTCTAGTGTTTTGGCTATTACAAGTTTAAACGTTAGTTAATATACACTAGTTTGTAACGGCTATTGATTTATTTTAGTTGCTCTTGACAATGTTTGTATAACTGCTATTCGAATGATTATTTAACACTAATGGGTATTAATGGGCTGCGGCCCATGGGGTTCGAGGAGGGGGAAAACTAAGTCGTTATTGGGTTGAATCTAATCACTAAGTCTGGTGGGCTAAGGTGCTTTGCGTAGACCCATTAGTGGGTTGGTTTATGGGCTGTCAAATGGGCTCTCTGGTGGGCTCCTAGTTGGGCTTGTCGCTGGGTTGGTTAGCCTGGTATTTCATTAAGGTAAGGATTGAAGTGCACCAAGTTAACTACTTGATGCCATCTTCCTGGAACCCCTTTCTCGCAACTGAGATGGGTTACCATCCATCATTTCGGCCTTACCTTGTAGTCAATATTCGAGTACTACTCGACTTCCAACCAATGGGGTCTAAGTGATGCTATTACCTTGAGTCTTTGACTCATCTTTAAGTCGATATTGGGAGGGAAAACACAAAACCTCAAAGTCTATCTACCTGGACTCTACTCATTTGTCACCTGCTGGTCTTTTGTGGGTGCATTTCGATAAGTACCTAGTGTTTCTATTCAGCTACTAAATCTTCCTTATTGGGTTTGTTTTGAGTAGGAGGATGCTATCTCTTGTTGGGATTTTTGGTTCGAGGTCAATGAGCCATTCCAAGTTTTATACCGTGAGTGCATTACTCATGGTTTGGGGGTCCAATGGCTGCTATCAACTTGGTTAAATCCTTCCTCTAGGTGAAGTGTTTTTCCTTGTCTATCTCGACCACCATTGCACCAAGCTTTGGTGGTACATGGGTCGGTTGGGACCATGGGTGGCCATAGTGGCTTTCGCCATCAACTTACTACACAACAACTTCCTGGTTCAAGTCTCCCTGTGCTAGTCACAACCTCCACAGATTCGGTCATCGAACCTATGGCCTTTCTAAGGACTTCACTACAACACGAGGACTAATAATTCTAAGGACCAACTCCACAATATTTCCAGGCTCACTTTTGAACTCGTCCTTCCTAGTGGTTTCGACACAACACAACATTAATAATTTAATCCTACCAGAAGGGTTCCTGTGTCACACTATTAAAAATGATACAACAACTATTATCTTCATAAAAATTCCTATTAAGCTTCCCTCAAACCCATAAGTGTTTCTGGGTCTCCATTCGACAAAGATTCAACACACAAATCTTGGGGCTAATCAACCTAATTCGACCAGTCTAACCACACTAACGACAACAACAAATTTCTATCAAGTTTTTATTCGAACAACTAATCACCATTTTACTTAGATTTTACTCATAATCAATATTAGTTCCTAGGTTTCAAATCGACGGAAAAGAAATATAACAACATCAATCCTCAGTTTATTTCATTCGACCTAATTAATCATGAATAACCTTAAGTAAATAAGTAAACCGAATCTAACCCTTATGAAGAATATGAACATCTTGATTGTGTGGATCGGGTGGTCTTGGATGGTGGAAGAACATGATGTTCATGGTTGGAGTTAGTGAGAGAAAGCTAGAGAGATGGAAGGGAAAACTTGTGTGTATTAGATTAGTAGGTGAAATTGTGACAAGAGTTCCAACCCTTCCCAAGTGTGGGAAGGGGTATTTATACTTACTAATATTATGCCCCTAGTGGGCTGTGGAGTGAGCTGACAGTGGGGAAAGCCCCGACCCACTCCACAAATATAAATACGACTAATACTATTAATACTAATACTAATAATACTAAGCTAATATAAATAAGCCTACGAGCTATGTGAATGCTAAATAGATGCTCGGGGTGACCGAGCCTTCAACTGAATATTTATATTCCTAACAATCTCCCCCTAAGGGAGGTCACCCCGGAAATAATAATTTGAATTCTAGCATTCTTTCTTCTGAACTTGTCTTTATAGCTCGTAGTCTTTGATTCTTCAAAGTCTTTAGTCTTTGTGCCTTCAGCAGTAATGATTTGATGACTTTTCCTTTGTCTTGGA
Source organism: Artemisia tridentata subsp. tridentata (assembly GCA_021014915.2). Taxonomy (NCBI): domain Eukaryota; kingdom Viridiplantae; phylum Streptophyta; class Magnoliopsida; order Asterales; family Asteraceae; genus Artemisia; species Artemisia tridentata. Next base: position 83,655,482 of record CP139505.1, read on the forward strand.
TGACTCTGAGTATTCTTCGAAAATATCATCCAACATGTATCTTCAAGCCATCTTTCAGTAGTATGCTTCCATGCGATGTGTAAATCTTTGAGCCGACATGCTCACACTATTTGGTGTCATGATCTTTAGCATCAGAGTTTGCAGAAGCCGTGTTAAAGGTCTTTTTGGTTGATCATGACTTTGTTGAATTACAATGATGATGTAGTGTGAACATGTGGTAGAGGATTGGCATCTTTTCTGCAACCAGCTACAGCATCCAACAGCTACAACCGCCAGAATTTCCTGCATACGACAGTTAGCAATAAAACGTCCGGTACTTACAGGTTCGGACTTCGAGATTGTTAACAGCATAGTGTGAAAACTTTCTCTAATCCTTACCCAGACCGTTCCTAATCGAAAACCCACAGAGGGCTTTTTAAGACTATGCCGTAGCATTTCAACGATTAGGTGAGTCGCTGGAGATCACTCCACGACTGTAGACCGTTTGAAACCGCCGCGACCACTAAGCGTAATCCACGAGGAATTACCGAAGTGACCTACTTTCAGGGCTGCTTGATGTTGACCCTGGCAGGAATTTCCATTCAATCATTGAGAATTACATTTGTAAAGTCTCTCATGAATGTTCTGGCAGATTGCTAAGATCTGCGTAGGACTCATAAGTTTACAACTGGTGTCCTTAATGATGAACAACCAGTGTAGAAATAATCCGTGTTCCTATGAGATCTTATTATGAATCTCGTGGCTCTAGACTCAATTGTGCGTTTTGATTTGGTGATCATGAACTCAAATAAGTACATTTTATTACTATCATTTATCCTATTAATTTGACTTGTTTTACTATATTATGTATGAGGATTGATACTTAATCATTTACTTTTGTAATTCTCAGGTAAAAACAAGCATTTGGTGAAACTTAGCGATTTTGGACTAATTATGGAGCAAAACGTGCATAAAGTTGAAGGTCTACTGACATGGACAAGATCAAGTCAATTCTGCTCCAGATGCGCCGCATCTCACTCTCGACATGCGCCGCATCTCTATCAAGATATCACCAGATACGATCCAAGATACAAGAGGACATGCGCCGCATCTAATCATGGAGTTACGCCGCATCTTCTGGCGGTGTACGAATATTCCTGAATATTATAATCTTGGACCCCACGCGAAGTTAAGTACATGCGCCGCATCTACTTAGTAGATGCGCCGCATCTTCCCTCAGACAGAAACTATAAATACCCCGTAGACCAGACGAATTACAAGCCCCGGAAAACCTAAAACCGAAGTTCGAACAGGAGAAACAAAGGACGAATTCAGTCAAGGAGGCAGCACAAGACACACCCAAATCAAAGATACAAGAGCTGTAAGAAGGTGCTGCATGTGTTTAATTCATTAAGTAGTTTTGTTTTATTGTGTTAGCAAACTTTAATTCATCAGGATTGGTGGCTTGTGTAATGTGACAACGAAAGATTGCACTCCCTTTAATACTTGCTTTCCCATCAATTAAAGTTTATATGTTGATGTCTTTGGTTACTACTTATTAGTGCATTGATAACCTCTGTGTTTATTAGTGGCTTGCGGGCATTTGACTGCGGGACATAATGTGGCTCCCACGGTTATTACTAAATTGATCACTTAGGAATAACTTTTAGACATAAGTAATCATTAAGGGTTTACTCGCCGATAAGATTAGGACCAACGAGAAAGGGTTAACTACATACACTTCATATAAAGCTATCAATAAAACAAGTGACAATCTACTTAATCATAAGGACAGCCCTCTTATTGTCTCAAGTATTTATCTGTGTACGTGTGTGCTACTTGCTGATTCGTGCCTATTGGTTTATTTTATTATTTAATTGCAAACAAACCGTGCCAGTCTCTCAGGCTGAAACCCCCTTGCGTTAGGATATTAAAATACTGATTAGAATAACGAGATAATACGTTTCACTCTTAGTGATCGACACTCTACTTACCATTATCTTCATACTGACCGGGTACACTGCTCGTTAAGTGTGTGTGTTATTGATAAGTCGGCTAAATATAAATTTAAAACTTGAGTAGGCATTAAAACTGCTAAACCGCAACGACACATCACGCGCATCAAGTTTTTGGCGCCGTTGCCGGGGAGTGAATTGTTATTATCTGTTAATTTGATTAGTATTTTAATTAGTTTTTTCTTTTTATTAGATTAATTGCATCATTGTACTATTTTGCATATTTGTTGTATTGTGTGTTAATTGTTTTCTTTTATTTTTGTGTGTTTATTTTCGTTTGTGTGTTTAATTTTTGTTTTTATTTTTCGTATTTTTCTGTTCTGCTATCGTTGTACTGTGCTAAATCAAACGATACGGCGCATCTGATCTCTCAGATACGGCGTATTGCGTTTAATTTTTTTTATATACAACGCGTTTAATTAATTCGATACGACGCATCTTTTCCCCAAGATACGGCGTATCTGTTTTTCGATAAAAAAAAAAAAAAAAAAAAAAAAAAAAAATTCTAAACGTTAACGCCATACGACGCATCTGCTTTAGCAGATACGGCGTATCTATTATTTTAATTAAAAACAGTTTGCGAATTATTAAACAGATACGGCGTATCGATCTCTATCGATACGGCGCATCTTTCTGAATCAAAAATCTTTTATTTTTAAACGTAACGAAAATACGGCGCATTAACTTTCGTTAATACGACGCATTTAATTTTAATTAGATAAGTTGATTTTTGATTAATTAATTCGATACGGCGCATTCTTAAATTCTAAAGCGGCGTATCTATTTTCTGGATAAAGTCTGATTAAATTTTAACGTATTAAGATACGGCGTATCCAACTTTTTGGATACGGCGCATCGTCTGCAGATATCAGCTATTTTTATTCTTATATCCGTTTCTATATTCATTAATTTCTCTTCTAGCGAACAAATCCTACTGATGCTTTTCGTGATTGTTTCAGAAGGATAATGGAAGGATACGGAGAACTGATTGACTTCGACTTCGAAGCCAATTTTATGAATGAAGTATTAGTGCATGATAAATCACTCGAACGTTACGATGGGGACTACATTGAACTTAATGACCTTAATGGGCCATTGGAATCCAATGACCTGTTCATGGATGATGCTGAATCTGAGTTAGAAGAAGGAGAAATTGTGGATAGTCCAAAAGTCAACGTTATTAATACTAGGAATTACGATGAATTTGAGGGATATGATGGTTCTTGGGATTATGGTAGAAGGATCCACGCCAATTGTGCTTACAATTTGCAATTCCCATGCATGATTGGATACAAATGTATTGACGCCAATTTCTTTCCTATTTTGCCGATCAATGTTATGTCAAGAAGCTTTTACAATTCTATTATGAGAAATAAAGTGGAGTGTAGGGGAAAGAATGTAGTTGGAGCCTTCATTAATGTCCCGATCTTCGTTGGACGCTTTACTATTGTAACTGAGTTCGCCGTTGTTGAAGACATGAATGCCTATCGTGACAGCAGTATGGGCGACGTGATTTTTGGAAAACCATTCTGTAGGGAGATCACTATTAATGCAAAGCGATTTGAAGGAAAGATCACCTTTCAATGTGGAAGCGACGTTATCACTTATATGATGCCCCGAACTCACCCTGGATTTAAACATGCTACTAATAGGGTCTGCTACAAATTCTCTCCATTCCTTTTTATTAGTAATGATGACATGAAGAGAGGGATTGAATACCCGTATCAGATGATGGAAGGATTCTATAAAGGAGTTTTGAATTTGGGACCTGAATATATACGTGACGAATTAGTTGCTAAGTGGATCCTACGCGGCAATGTAGGAATCAATGATCGATACTAAAGAGTTGAACGTGAGTCTAACTTGAAGACTCTGGAATAAAGACAAGTGCTTACCGGGAGACAACCCGGAGAATTTTTATTATTCTGTTTTCTGTGTCGAGTCAGTCCAGGCCGCATGAGGATACGGCGCATCTCAATTCTGAGATGCGACGCATCTCCTGCAATGGTCATATCTTATTTTATTTTTCTGCATTTTTATTTTCGACTTTAAAACTCTTTATCAGTTTATTTTAATGCGGCGCATCCCTGGTTAAGGATGCGGCGCATCTTTATTCTGATCCGTATTTATTCCAGGCTCGATACGGCGTATCTTCTTCCATAAGATACGGCGCATCGACTGACCTGATGATTTTCAGTTTTAATTTTTAAGTTTTATTTTTCCTAACTACTAATGTATTATGCAAAGCTTGAACCTTTCTTATCTTAGGTGTGTTTTAAAGTGTTGGTGGTATTATAGTTTCCTGGATTTCCTATGGATACATCAAGTATGAAGCTTTAACGTTCTAATCCACAAGAAGTTGATTTTTGCTCTTATACTAATGGAGGATCATACCGAGCAAATCTCAGGGGAGTTTTTCTGTTCTAATTCTTTTATTTTCCAGTTTTTAACCTTTTATACAAACAACGAGGACGTTGTTTAACTTAAGTGGGGGGATTGGAGAATTAGAACACTTAACAATTACTTGTCCTAAACTTTTTCAAAAATTATGCTTAAAATGTGCTTAATATATCAAACTTAAAAATTTTTTAGCATGTTTTTGTTTAAGATCTAAGTTGCATAACTGCACACATGACGTTATTTTCAAAAAATTGTGATTTTTCAAAATTCACAAATCTATGAGTGTGCCGGTGACTTGTAAACTTTAGAACTTGGCTTGTATACTATTCGAGACCACCATAATAAGTATTATCTACATAATTGGAGTGACTTGTCTAAATTGGTAAATTTCTAGGATTACACCCAAATAGCCTATTATATGTTATGTGTTATTAACTAACTACACCGGTTAGTTAACCCCCGTATAAACCCTTTTGTTACTCTCATTTTTAGAGTAAGATACCCCTAGAAAAACACTCAGAGCCATTCCTTTCGTTTCTTACACCTATGTTTAAAATGTTTCGTTACACCCTTACACCTTAGCCTACCCTGTAGATTAGAATCCGTGGTTGGTTGATTGCTATAGGCAAAGTGTGTTTCCTTACATTACCTGTGTTCGCGTGCGTAATTCATTATCTATGGTTAGGTCGGGAAATTGCACAATGCAATTGGAGTGAAAGTAAATATTGTATATTTTGGAGTTTATTTTTCGTGTGTTTACTACTTTCACTATTACCATTATTTCTGAAGTCATGAAAAGTATGGAAAAATTATCCGGAAAGAAAGTTATAGTGATGTGGTGAAATTTTACACATCTATGTTTATGTTTTAAAAAAAAAAAAAAAAAAAAAAAAAAAAAAAAAATCGAAAAAATAAGAAAAGAAAAAGAAAGAAAGAAAAGTTGGAAGTTAGTTTTAACCAACTTATGTAAAGTTATGTAAGTGGTCGATATCACCACTATTTGTTGTACTATATCTATGGATTGAATGGGAATTGGCAGTTATGGGAACGCCAATTAAGGTTTATTCTTTGATTAAGATCTTGTTGAGTATAATTCGTGTCTACCTAAAGCGTGTGTTTCAAGTGTTAAAGCGTGAGTTATTCTATGATATGAGTCTTATTCATGGGATGGTTGGGATAGTGATTAACCACACTTAGGATTTTAATTTATTTGTTTTGTTTATTTTTATTTTTGCACCAATTTATATCCCAAATGTTATCCATACCCTTTATTATTCTTTATCCAACCAAACCTTTGATTTATTGAGATTAGGGATTTGAGCAATCTTAAGTATCGTAGTCGTGGATTCGGCTATGTATTTATGATTTTGTCGCCCTTTTTGATATATTAGTATTGGTGAAGTTTGGACCTATCTTTAGCCTATTCGAGTTAAGGATTTGAGCAATTGCAAGTATCGTGTTCGTGGATTCGATCATGTATTTGTGATTTTGTCGCCTTTTCTGGAATTTGAGATCGATAGTGAAAGAGAATAATTAACCCTTAAGCCTAAAAACCCTTTTTACCGCTTTAGACTTGTTACTCCTTAGCTTTAGTGGTGGAGATGTGTATACTTGCCAATCTTATGATAGAATATTCGTCGCGACTGGACAGTTAAACGATTAGATTTGCTTTTATCGACTTATTTTATTTTACTTCTGAATCGTTAAGTGTTTAGTTGTGTGATTATGAAATGAACGAATACATGCTTAAATATAAAAATAAATCCTAACATCTTTTATGATACATTTTCATAAAAGAAATTCTAAGGTTTACTTGGGGACAAGTAAAGTTCAAGTGGGGGGATATTTGATGAACTCAAATAAGTACATTTTATTACTATCATTTATCCTATTAATTTGACTTGTTTTACTATATTATGTATGAGGATTGATACTTAATCGTTTACTTTTGTAATTCTCAGGTAAAAACAAGCATTTGGTGAAACTTAGCGATTTTGGACTAATTATGGAGCAAAACGTGCATAAAGTTGAAGGTCTACTGACATGGACAAGATCAAGTCAATTCTGCTCCAGATGCGTCGCATCTCACTCTCGACATGCGCCGCATCTCTATCAAGATATCACCAGATACGATCCAAGATACAAGAGGACATGCGCCGCATCTAATCATGGAGTTACGCCGCATCTTCTGGCGGTGTACGAATATTCCTGAATATTATAATCTTGGACCCCACGCAAAGTTAAGTACATGCGCCGCATCTACTTAGTAGATGCGCCGCATCTTCCCTCAGACAGAAACTATAAATACCCCGTAGACCAGACGAATTACAAGCCCCGGAAAACCTAAAACCGAAGTTCGAACAGGAGAAACAAAGGACGAATTCAGTCAAGGAGGCAGCACAAGACACACCCAAATCAAAGATACAAGAGCTGTAAGAAGGTGCTGCATGTGTTTAATTCATTAAGTAGTTTTGTTTTATTGTGTTAGCAAACTTTAATTCATCAGGATTGGTGGCTTGTGTAATGTGACAACGAAAGATTGCACTCCCTTTAATACTTGCTTTCCCATCAATTAAAGTTTATATGTTGATGTCTTTGGTTACTACTTATTAGTGCATTGATAACCTCTGTGTTTATTAGTGGCTTGCGGGCATTTGACTGCGGGACATAATGTGGCTCCCACGGTTATTACTAAATTGATCACTTAGGAATAACTTTTAGACATAAGTAATCATTAAGGGTTTACTCGCCGATAAGATTAGGACCAACGAGAAAGGGTTAACTACATACACTTCATATAAAGCTATCAATAAAACAAGTGACAATCTACTTAATCATAAGGACAGCCCTCTTATTGTCTCAAGTATTTATCTGTGTACGTGTGTGCTACTTGCTGATTCGTGCCTATTGGTTTATTTTATTATTTAATTGCAAACAAACCGTGCCAGTCTCTCAGGCTGAAACCCCCTTGCGTTAGGATATTAAAATACTGATTAGAATAACGAGATAATACGTTTCACTCTTAGTGATCGACACTCTACTTACCATTATCTTCATACTGACCGGGTACACTGCTCGTTAAGTGTGTGTGTTATTGATAAGTCGGCTAAATATAAATTTAAAACTTGAGTAGGCATTAAAACTGCTAAACCGCAACGACACATCACGCGCATCAAGTTTTTGGCGCCGTTGCCGGGGAGTGAATTGTTATTATCTGTTAATTTGATTAGTATTTTAATTAGTTTTTTCTTTTTATTAGATTAATTGCATCATTGTACTATTTTGCATATTTGTTGTATTGTGTGTTAATTGTTTTCTTTTATTTTTGTGTGTTTATTTTCGTTTGTGTGTTTAATTTTTGTTTTTATTTTTCGTATTTTTCTGTTCTGCTATCGTTGTACTGTGCTAAATCAAACGATACGGCGCATCTGATCTCTCAGATACGGCGTATTGCGTTTAATTTTTTTTATATACAACGCGTTTAATTAATTCGATACGACGCATCTTTTCCCCAAGATACGGCGTATCTGTTTTTCGATTAAAAAAAAAAAAAAAAAAAAAAAAAAAAATTCTAAACGTTAACGCCATACGACGCATCTGCTTTAGCAGATACGGCGTATCTATTATTTTAATTAAAAACAGTTTGCGAATTATTAAACAGATACGGCGTATCGATCTCTATCGATACGGCGCATCTTTCTGAATCAAAAATCTTTTATTTTTAAACGTAACGAAAATACGGCGCATTAACTTTCGTTAATACGACGCATTTAATTTTAATTAGATAAGTTGATTTTTGATTAATTAATTCGATACGGCGCATTCTTAAATTCTAAAGCGGCGTATCTATTTTCTGGATAAAGTCTGATTAAATTTTAACGTATTAAGATACGGCGTATCCAACTTTTTGGATACGGCGCATCGTCTGCAGATATCAGCTATTTTTATTCTTATATCCGTTTCTATATTCATTAATTTCTCTTCTAGCGAACAAATCCTACTGATGCTTTTCGTGATTGTTTCAGAAGGATAATGGAAGGATACGGAGAACTGATTGACTTCGACTTCGAAGCCAATTTTATGAATGAAGTATTAGTGCATGATAAATCACTCGAACGTTACGATGGGGACTACATTGAACTTAATGACCTTAATGGGCCATTGGAATCCAATGACCTGTTCATGGATGATGCTGAATCTGAGTTAGAAGAAGGAGAAATTGTGGATAGTCCAAAAGTCAACGTTATTAATACTAGGAATTACGATGAATTTGAGGGATATGATGGTTCTTGGGATTATGGTAGAAGGATCCACGCCAATTGTGCTTACAATTTGCAATTCCCATGCATGATTGGATACAAATGTATTGACGCCAATTTCTTTCCTATTTTGCCGATCAATGTTATGTCAAGAAGCTTTTACAATTCTATTATGAGAAATAAAGTGGAGTGTAGGGGAAAGAATGTAGTTGGAGCCTTCATTAATGTCCCGATCTTCGTTGGACGCTTTACTATTGTAACTGAGTTCGCCGTTGTTGAAGACATGAATGCCTATCGTGACAGCAGTATGGGCGACGTGATTTTTGGAAAACCATTCTGTAGGGAGATCACTATTAATGCAAAGCGATTTGAAGGAAAGATCACCTTTCAATGTGGAAGCGACGTTATCACTTATATGATGCCCCGAACTCACCCTGGATTTAAACATGCTACTAATAGGGTCTGCTACAAATTCTCTCCATTCCTTTTTATTAGTAATGATGACATGAAGAGAGGGATTGAATACCCGTATCAGATGATGGAAGGATTCTATAAAGGAGTTTTGAATTTGGGACCTGAATATATACGTGACGAATTAGTTGCTAAGTGGATCCTACGCGGCAATGTAGGAATCAATGATCGATACTAAAGAGTTGAACGTGAGTCTAACTTGAAGACTCTGGAATAAAGACAAGTGCTTACCGGGAGACAACCCGGAGAATTTTTATTATTCTGTTTTCTGTGTCGAGTCAGTCCAGGCCGCATGAGGATACGGCGCATCTCAATTCTGAGATGCGACGCATCTCCTGCAATGGTCATATCTTATTTTATTTTTCTGCATTTTTATTTTCGACTTTAAAACTCTTTATCAGTTTATTTTAATGCGGCGCATCCCTGGTTAAGGATGCGGCGCATCTTTATTCTGATCCGTATTTATTCCAGGCTCGATACGGCGTATCTTCTTCCATAAGATACGGCGCATCGACTGACCTGATGATTTTCAGTTTTAATTTTTAAGTTTTATTTTTCCTAACTACTAATGTATTATGCAAAGCTTGAACCTTTCTTATCTTAGGTGTGTTTTAAAGTGTTGGTGGTATTATAGTTTCCTGGATTTCCTATGGATACATCAAGTATGAAGCTTTAACGTTCTAATCCACAAGAAGTTGATTTTTGCTCTTATACTAATGGAGGATCATACCGAGCAAATCTCAGGGGAGTTTTTCTGTTCTAATTCTTTTATTTTCCAGTTTTTAACCTTTTATACAAACAACGAGGACGTTGTTTAACTTAAGTGGGGGGATTGGAGAATTAGAACACTTAACAATTACTTGTCCTAAACTTTTTCAAAAATTATGCTTAAAATGTGCTTAATATATCAAACTTAAAAATTTTTTAGCATGTTTTTGTTTAAGATCTAAGTTGCATAACTGCACACATGACGTTATTTTCAAAAAATTGTGATTTTTCAAAATTCACAAATCTATGAGTGTGCCGGTGACTTGTAAACTTTAGAACTTGGCTTGTATACTATTCGAGACCACCATAATAAGTATTATCTACATAATTGGAGTGACTTGTCTAAATTGGTAAATTTCTAGGATTACACCCAAATAGCCTATTATATGTTATGTGTTATTAACTAACTACACCGGTTAGTTAACCCCCGTATAAACCCTTTTGTTACTCTCATTTTTAGAGTAAGATACCCCTAGAAAAACACTCAGAGCCATTCCTTTCGTTTCTTACACCTATGTTTAAAATGTTTCGTTACACCCTTACACCTTAGCCTACCCTGTAGATTAGAATCCGTGGTTGGTTGATTGCTATAGGCAAAGTGTGTTTCCTTACATTACCTGTGTTCGCGTGCGTAATTCATTATCTATGGTTAGGTCGGGAAATTGCACAATGCAATTGGAGTGAAAGTAAATATTGTATATTTTGGAGTTTATTTTTCGTGTGTTTACTACTTTCACTATTACCATTATTTCTGAAGTCATGAAAAGTATGGAAAAATTATCCGGAAAGAAAGTTATAGTGATGTGGTGAAATTTTACACATCTATGTTTATGTTTAAAAAAAAAAAAAAAAAAAAAAAAAAAAAAAAAAAAAATCGAAAAAATGAGAAAAGAAAAAGAAAGAAAGAAAAGTTGGAAGTTAGTTTTAACCAACTTATGTAAAGTTATGTAAGTGGTCGATATCACCACTATTTGTTGTACTATATCTATGGATTGAATGGGAATTGGCAGTTATGGGAACGCCAATTAAGGTTTATTCTTTGATTAAGATCTTGTTGAGTATAATTCGTGTCTACCTAAAGCGTGTGTTTCAAGTGTTAAAGCGTGAGTTATTCTATGATATGAGTCTTATTCATGGGATGGTTGGGATAGTGATTAACCACACTTAGGATTTTAATTTATTTGTTTTGTTTATTTTTATTTTTGCACCAATTTATATCCCAAATGTTATCCATACCCTTTATTATTCTTTATCCAACCAAACCTTTGATTTATTGAGATTAGGGATTTGAGCAATCTTAAGTATCGTAGTCGTGGATTCGGCTATGTATTTATGATTTTGTCGCCCTTTTTGATATATTAGTATTGGTGAAGTTTGGACCTATCTTTAGCCTATTCGAGTTAAGGATTTGAGCAATTGCAAGTATCGTGTTCGTGGATTCGATCATGTATTTGTGATTTTGTCGCCTTTTCTGGAATTTGAGATCGATAGTGAAAGAGAATAATTAACCCTTAAGCCTAAAAACCCTTTTTACCGCTTTAGACTTGTTACTCCTTAGCTTTAGTGGTGGAGATGTGTATACTTGCCAAGCTTATGATAGAATATTCGTCGCGACTGGACAGTTAAACGATTAGATTTGCTTTTATCGACTTATTTTATTTTACTTCTGAATCGTTAAGTGTTTAGTTGTGTGATTATGAAATGAACGAATACATGCTTAAATATAAAAATAAATCCTAACATCTTTTATGATACATTTTCATAAAAGAAATTCTAAGGTTTACTTGGGGACAAGTAAAGTTCAAGTGGGGGGATATTTGATGAACTCAAATAAGTACATTTTATTACTATCATTTATCCTATTAATTTGACTTGTTTTACTATATTATGTATGAGGATTGATACTTAATCGTTTACTTTTGTAATTCTCAGGTAAAAACAAGCATTTGGTGAAACTTAGCGATTTTGGACTAATTATGGAGCAAAACGTGCATAAAGTTGAAGGTCTACTGACATGGACAAGATCAAGTCAATTCTGCTCCAGATGCGTCGCATCTCACTCTCGACATGCGCCGCATCTCTATCAAGATATCACCAGATACGATCCAAGATACAAGAGGACATGCGCCGCATCTAATCATGGAGTTACGCCGCATCTTCTGGCGGTGTACGAATATTCCTGAATATTATAATCTTGGACCCCACGCAAAGTTAAGTACATGCGCCGCATCTACTTAGTAGATGCGCCGCATCTTCCCTCAGACAGAAACTATAAATACCCCGTAGACCAGACGAATTACAAGCCCCGGAAAACCTAAAACCGAAGTTCGAACAGGAGAAACAAAGGACGAATTCAGTCAAGGAGGCAGCACAAGACACACCCAAATCAAAGATACAAGAGCTGTAAGAAGGTGCTGCATGTGTTTAATTCATTAAGTAGTTTTGTTTTATTGTGTTAGCAAACTTTAATTCATCAGGATTGGTGGCTTGTGTAATGTGACAACGAAAGATTGCACTCCCTTTAATACTTGCTTTCCCATCAATTAAAGTTTATATGTTGATGTCTTTGGTTACTACTTATTAGTGCATTGATAACCTCTGTGTTTATTAGTGGCTTGCGGGCATTTGACTGCGGGACATAATGTGGCTCCCACGGTTATTACTAAATTGATCACTTAGGAATAACTTTTAGACATAAGTAATCATTAAGGGTTTACTCGCCGATAAGATTAGGACCAACGAGAAAGGGTTAACTACATACACTTCATATAAAGCTATCAATAAAACAAGTGACAATCTACTTAATCATAAGGACAGCCCTCTTATTGTCTCAAGTATTTATCTGTGTACGTGTGTGCTACTTGCTGATTCGTGCCTATTGGTTTATTTTATTATTTAATTGCAAACAAACCGTGCCAGTCTCTCAGGCTGAAACCCCCTTGCGTTAGAATATTAAAATACTGATTAGAATAACGAGATAATACGTTCCACTCTTAGTGATCGACACTCTACTTACCATTATCTTCATACTGACCGGGTACACTGCTCGTTAAGTGTGTGTGTTATTGATAAGTCGGCTAAATATAAATTTAAAACTTGAGTAGGCATTAAAACTGCTAAACCGCAACGACACATCACGCGCATCAGAGGCTGTAGAGGACTGCCACCTTTTCAATATCATCTAACTCGGAGTGAGAGAGACGATAGAAATGTATTGAACTCCGTAAAAATTGAAACAAGAATCCTTTGAGGGACCTTGAGTGGCTAGGGAGGGTTGTGCAGCGTATCACTGGGTCCATGATACTTTGTCTTCAATGTCAGCAATCAACTAAGTGATTCTGACAGCATATGAATTGACCCGGTTTCTGCCTAAGTTGTAAGGAGGGCTTCTTTCTTTTCACCCTTTATCTTTATAATTCTTTTTCATTCTTCAACCCCTTCAGTGCTTACCGAGACTTCCTTACTAGTACCTTGTTGGGTTTGTTCCAGTACTAGCTCCATCTCAGTCGGCACTCTTCCCTTATCCACTTTTCTCCTTTTTAATCATACCTAAGGACTTCTACACTAACTAGTTGATTATCCCTGGGTAGATCCCTCCGGCTCTGGCGGGATCGTGGGAACTTGAGCCTAACCTAACCATCCTTATAACTCCATGCATTAATTAAAATGGTCGGTCTTTGGTATTCATCCACGATTGCCAACACAAATCTTTGAAAAATCTCTCAAAGTGTTCATGATTCTGAAACACATTTTTGCAAACACTTGAGAGTTTTATATTTTTCAAATGCTCCCCCTCAACATGTGCTCGATTGATTGTTTTATAAATTTGCACATGTTAGGTAGAGCTCGCACTTTTTTGAATTGATCAACTTTCAGTGAACATGACCAATTCGAGACACGCTTACATCACTGGTTAGACCAGCTTGAAATTATTACCCGTCCTAGTCAAGTTCACATAAAGCTTCTTGAAACGGTACACTCTACTCAGACACATCCTTTTCGAGACACGCTTACATCACTGGTTAGACCAGCTTGAAATTATTACCCGGCCAGGATATGTCCTTTCGATTGATGACAACTTGTGTTTCGTCAATTCATTGGTTACGTCTGAGTCACGATCTCATGCGGTGCCAAATCCTTTTTGTCCATTTGCTCCCCTCAATATGTGCATCGATATACGAAAGAGTTTAGCACATATGGGAGAGCCTAACGTTTAATTCCAAAACATCACATTTTACATTTTCATCAGGTTTCATATTTAAATCACATTCTCTCCCCCGATCAAAAATTTCAAACCTTTTGAGATTTGTGATCCCAATTGATTTAAATAAGTTAGAAAATGTGGGAGAAAATGTGTCCGATTTAATGTAGTCTGATGATGAAACATACTATGCTCCCCCTTAAACTAAGAGGGAGATTCACTGCTTATTAAGCACAATTCGACAATTATGACACAAATGATATTGACCTTTTTGCGCAGATGATGTAATCACCCGCTTTTCTGAGTGAGTCAGTGGTTAACATCGATCATCCATCCACCAACAAATCTTCTCAAGTATTGTCGATCCCCTCTTGGCGAGATCCGAGTAAGTACTTCTTTGTTGAAATGATGGTGGTGGAGGTGAAGGTGTTGTTGTTGTTGTTGTTGTTGCCGATGTTGTTGTCGTGGTGAATTCCGAGCCAATCAATAGAATTTGAACGTCTGATTAAATGGTTAGAATGGGAACTGGCACATTCATTTTGGCTATGGAATCTGCATAAGAATATCAACACAGATATACATGCATACAGATACACTATTCCTTAATAGCTACCCTTCAGCAGCTTGCCACATTATAATACCAAGTTCATCTTATAATCAAACCCCAATCAGGAACTACGTCAAACCACTATCTAGCATGAAGAGCAATTAGTGATGAGTGTCTAAATACTCATCATTTTTGTCTTATCTGAACTGCCAAAACATCCAAAAACACTCAGAAATGCATCAAAATACTGAAAATATCCCAGGGATTGTGTTTTATATGTTTCAAATGCAAAATGTTTAAAAACAATTGAAAAACGAACAAAGTTTGCAAATTTGGCAGTTTCAGTCCCTCAACTTTCAAAACTTGTCAAAATTAGTCCCTAAGCATTTGTTTTGTAAGAAAAGTCACCAAAGGTCCTTTTTAAATCATAAGTTGTCATATTTAGTCCTTTGGTGAAAAGTTTCAACAATTTACAAGTTGGTCCCTGCACTTTCAGAATTTGCAAAAATGGTCCTTGGGAAATATTATTGTTGGAAATATTATGTATGGTCCCTGGATTATTGGAACATGGCAGGAATTACCCTTGGTTTATTTTTGGGAGATGTACAACTTCAGTCCTCCAATTTTCAGAAGTTACAAGAATGGTCCTTGTGATTTAACTATAAACCAATCTGGATCTTAAATAAATAAAACAAACCCATCCTAAACATAACCCAACCCATCCCCTATTAAACTAAACCCAGCCCAACTACAATACCCAAGCCCAAATCAATAAACAAACCGACCCAACCCTTTCTTATTAAACCCAGAAGGTTTGACTTAGTCAAATCCTTCTTCTATACCTTGACCCGCCAAAAACCACCAAACCAAAACCACCATTGTCCACCGCCCTTATCCTGACACCACCCACCCCCTCCTCTTATATCACTTCACCTAACACTCCAAATGCATTCAATGCTTCTTCCCCACTCTCCTCAGACCCATGTGCTAATTTTCCCATTATACTCAATTTTGGCGCCAAAAAGTAGAATCGATGGCTGAGATGATTTCAAGACCAATCAAGTGATGGGATTTGATCAGAGGATGATGACTAAGGAAACCCTAATAAGTTTAGTATAAATAGATAGCAATGTAAGCCAATTCGAAAAAGTAGTTAATTAGTTAAAATCGTATTTTCAATTATAGTAGCCATAGTTTGTAATTTTCATTTCTCAGTTGTAATTTGTGTTGAATGTAATCAAAGTAACCTTGTTTTAATTATCTTTGTTCTAAATTTCAAGTATTGTCTAGTTTCAAGTTTTATGATAATTCGTATAAGCTTTAAGCCAATTTAAATTACTATCAAAAGCTCCAATTACCTTGTAATAAGCTTATATAAGCTTTATATAGCTTCCTATAAGCTTATTTAGTGTGCCTTAGTTCTCAATCTCAAGATACAAGAAAAGTCAACAAAAGTCAACATAAGCTCCAATTAGCTGTTCTGGTGAAATAAGCTATAAAGGAAGGCTTAGGTAGTGTTTTCTAGCTTGTGTGAACAAGCTAGGAAAGGTTCTGGTCCTAGTTCTTTGTTTCACAGTCCACATCAGTTGTAAGCTTAATTCTCAATTTTAGCTTGATTTGTCATATCACTGTTCTACAGCTTATTGTTAGTCTATTTCTATAATTATTAGCTTATCAGTAGTTTACAATCATATTTCAATAGATTTCATCAGTATTATATAGCCTTTGTCTCATTTACTTTAAAAACCTATAAAAGCCAAAAATAACCTTAAATAAGCTAGCTTATTAAAAACTGCTTAATTGTATTTCATAATCATTAGTTTATACTTATTATAGCTTATTGTAATCCTATTAAACTTAATCTAGCTTAAAATCAGTTGGTTACTTTGAAAATACCAAAACAGGCACCAATAAGGGCTGTTTGGTTTAACTCAGTCAAACAAGTCAAAAACCTCAGTGTACTGTGCATTTACCATTTTCCCAACTTTGATCCATCTTAATTCAGTCCTTAGAAGCTGTTTTTAAGCTTTTCTAGGTTAATTAGATTGATATACTCAGTTTCAAAGTTCTGTGTCCATTTCAGGTCATAACAAGCTCATATAAGCCAATATAAGCCACAAGCTTATTCTGACCCTATTCTTGGTTTCTTTGAGTCCCTCATAGCCCACTTAGTGATATCCAATTGACTCAAAACCTTTGTGCCTTCTGCACACAGGCCTGCACAACACAAAACCAACACAGACACCATTTTCAGTTTTTAGTGGTTTTTATAGAACTTGAGTGATTTTTAATTTCCACATAGTAAGTCCTCATAAGCTAATTTTCTGGGTAATCAAACTCACCTAGCTTATCTACATATAGAATTTTTATTGTGATTTTTAGAAACCTTTTAAGCCTTCAAACCAACCCTCAAAAACAGCCAAATCTCCCCTGCACCAGGGGAGATCAACAGACCTAGCCATAAGCTCACTTTTCATTAGCTTATTTATAAGCTCATATTAAGTCCTTAAGCCTTGATTTTTGTTTTATATATAGTTCATAGTACTAGCTTCTTATATTGTGACTTTCAGTCACAAGCTTGTAGCTTTTCATAGCTTTTTCAAAGCTCAAAAATCACTCAACTCCCTCAGTATATACTGAGTCAGTTGAGCATAAGCTTGTTGAAGAGCTTTTAAGCTTTTCAAGCTAGCTTTTCTTGGTTCTTTCAGCTTATTCATAAGTTCCTCAGTCCCTTTGAGCTTTTTCCATAAGCTCATAGCTTATTGTCTAGCTTTTAGCTTAATTTGAAAATCCAAGTCCTAAAAACTAAAAAAAAAAAAAAACAACTGTTAAGCTACATAAGCTTGTTCTAGCTTATTCAGTGACCAAAAAAAATAGTTCCTTCACAAAAGTTGTTTATAATTAGCTTATTAATAAGTTTGAATAAGAAAAAGTCCAAAAAAAATAAGTTAGCAAAAAGGTTGTGTATGGGATTCGAACCTGGGTTGCCTGGGTGACAAGTTCACTGCATAACCCACCTGGGCTAGCTCACTTCTCAGTTTTACTTTGCAAAGTTTATTCCTTAACCCTTCTCAGTTTTCAGTTTTAAGCTTTAATAAGCTGTTTAGCTTATTAGCAGCTTATCTCCTTAAGCTGTTTCCTTCTTTTTATTTTTCTTAGGTTTGTTTTCACTTAAGTTAATTTAGAAAAAAGTTTCAGAATT
Source organism: Artemisia tridentata subsp. tridentata (assembly GCA_021014915.2). Lineage (NCBI taxonomy): Eukaryota > Viridiplantae > Streptophyta > Magnoliopsida > Asterales > Asteraceae > Artemisia > Artemisia tridentata. The sequence continues at coordinate 83,673,324 of CP139505.1, forward strand.
TATTTCATAGTTTTAATATTTTTAATCAATTAATTAGTTTAATATAGTAATTAAATCATAATAAATAGAATAATAATCAGAAAAATATAATTTTAATTTTCATAATTTTATTTTATTAAATAAATCCAGGAAAAATATAATAACATTTTTAGACCTTAAGAAAACCAAAAATAGAAAAATAGTGATAGCTTCTATTTAATAGAATTTATCTTTTTAAATTTTTAATTAAGTAATTTTCATTTTTATAATTTTCTTAGCTTCTTTTTACTTAATAATATTTATAGAAAAAGTTTTAGAATTTTCTTTGTTCATTTAGTATTTTTTATAAATTTAAATAGTTTAATAAGTAATTACATAAATAAATAATTAATAATAATTAAATAAAAAGTATAAAAAATATAATTTAAGTTTTTAAATAAGTTTTAAGTAATTTTACATTTTTAGGTTTTAAATTTCATAAATTTTATTTTAGTCCCATTTTAGGTTTCTTGTTACGCGTTTTTAATTTATTAATTCGCGTTTAATTTTCTTGTGCATATTTGTTTATCATTTGTTATTTAGAATTATTAAAAAGCAAAATCAAATATCTAATCACATCAGTCACTCTAATCCTAACTTTTCACAGTTTGCCCATTCACACCTCGTTGGGAAACGATTCGGGTAATTACTTACCTGTCTTCACACTACACACGAACGTGAGTTTTTGCAAGTATCCTTTTTCACAAAGGGGTCATTTGTAATTATTCACGCGTATCCGTCGTTGCATAATATTTATATCTATTTAGCACGGATCAAATTTTGGCGCCGCTGCGGGGAGGTTGTGTTGCGACTATTGTGTAGAGTTTAAGCGATTAGTGATTCGAGATCCTTCTTCTAGAAGTTCCTATTCCCATAAACCATATAAAAAAACAAAAATATTTTTCTTTTCTTTTCTATATATTATTATTATTATTATTATCATATAAAAAATAAAAACACCAAAAATATTTTCCGTTTTCTTTAATAAATAACAATAATAAAATTTACCATCGAGAACCAAGACAGAGTACTACCTAACTGGGGGTACGGCCATAATAAGTTCCCAAACATCAGATTTAAAACTTGCCTTTGTATCACTTGCGAATATCGGCTCACCTTTGATTGATAAACAAACTATAACGGAGGTTTAAGGATAGTTTGACATTAAATTGTCGGACTGAAAGAAGCGGGTTTTTAAGGAGCATTAATTGCCCACCTTTGCTTCTCCGCCACTCTGTGCGTTTATCTTTTAGAGAGCTACCGTACGCTTGTTGATTATTGGTTTAAGTTCATTTGTGTTTTGATTCGTTCTTGATTTAATTACAATATTTTATTTAGTGCATGCGCACTCGTTCTTCCACGTCATCAAGCCCTTTACGTGAACTCGTAGATATTCCGAGAAGACGTAATCGTAGACGTGCTGCCCAAATAGTCGAACCCGAGATTCGTACTGTTCTCACTGATAATATGGCAGACGAACGCACAATGGCTGAAATGCTCCAGGCACCCACCGAGGGTTACGGAGATGCCATCGTTTTACCAGTCATCGATTCTGATCATTTTGAACTGAAAACACATTTGATTCAGCTCGTGTCCACAAACCAATTTCACGGGTTTGAACGAGAGGATCCATATGCACACATTCGTTGGTTCAATAAGTTGACCTCTACAATCAATTACAAGAATGTGCCGCAAACAGTTATCAAATTGATGCTATTTCCATTCTCACTTGAGGGGGCAGCCCGGATTTGGCTGGATAAAGAACCCCCTCGATCCATTGAAACCTGGGAAGATCTCGTAAAGAAATTTGTCAATTATTTCTTCCCTCCATCAAAGACGACTAATCTAAAAAATGAAATTGCTGGATTTCGTCAAGGTTTTGATGAAAATTTCGGAGAGGCATGGGATAGATTTAAAGATCTCCTAAGAAAATGCCCACATCACGATTTCACGGTGTTACAACAGATAAATACGTTCTATAATGGGTTGACCCAAAACGATCAAGATGCACTTAACGCAGCCGCCGGTGGCAATATCTTGAATCGTAAACCTAGAGAGGTGGTTGAAATTTGTGAAAATAAATCAAAGGTTCCTATTTCTCGAAACAAAGTGAATGTTCCTATCACTCCTGCTGCTTCTTCATCCGGTAACTCATCAGAGTTAGCCTTCCTTACGGATTCAATGCGTTGCATGATGAAGGAAATGAAAGAACTGAAGAGTGAAATTCATAAACCGGAACAAGTCAAAGCAATAAACAAAGTGTGTGAAACTTGTGGTGGCCCACATGCGTATTATGATTGTCAAGCAACCGATGCTTCTCTTTACCCAGCTCCCGTAGCTGCAGTAAACCAAAATCAATACTGTCCGCATGCTGAGACTCAGTACCGAGCACCGAATGCTATGGTCCCACCTGGTTTTCCACCCGTGCCCCATCAAAATAATAATCAAAATCGCTTTGTTCAAAATCAGGGACAAAATTTTAACAATTCTCAAAATTTCAATCAAAACCGAGGTCAGAATCAGGGTAATCATAACCAAAAACCATGGAATGTCCAAAATCAAAATCAGACATCCTCAGATGAGTTGCTTAGGCAATTCATAAAATCTCAAGAGGAGACAAATAGAACTCAATATCAGACAAACCAGCTATTGGTTACCCAAATAAATGACATAAAAAAATCATTAACTGATCTACCTTCTACCTCGGGAGGTCTCCCAAGTAACACTGTTGTCAACCCAAGGGGTGAACTCAAAGCTGTCACTACACGTAGTGGTAAAACTCATGTTGGATTCAAGGTGATAAAGGACCCGGTACTTCCCACTAACAATGGAAGTACTAAATACGTCCAACCTTTGGTCATCCAAAATTCTACACCCACAATTGCTCCTCAGCCGTCAAGAATAGATCCTACTCTATCACGATTTACGGTTAAAAGTTTGTCAAGCAAACATAGTGAGCAAAGAACAGCCAGATATTATTCCGATATGCTCAATGTTGTTCCTGTCAGTGTACTTGATGACAGTGATGATGATGAAGATACCACTTTCGTCAAAGCTATCACCACTCGGAGTGGTGCTGCTTATGAGGGACCATCTGGTCCTATTCCTCCTCCGTTGTTTGAAATGGAAAAAGAGACGGAGGATACCACGGACAAAGTGCAAATTCCAAGCCCACAAAGTACAGCACATGTCCATCCTCCGGTTGTCCCTAACAAGAAATCCAAACCAGGAGTTGTCTTTGAATCTATGGAGACTCCTGAAGTTGTAGCCCCTAAATCCAAACCTCATATTCCTTACCCATCACGCTTAAATGAGCAAAAGCTCCGTGAGAAGGCTAGTCAACAAATGGACAAATTCTTTCAAATCTTTAAAGAATTACATTTTGACATAAGTTTTGCGGATGCTATCATTCTGATGCCCAAATTTGCATCAACAATCAAACACTTATTGAGCAACAAGGAAAAACTGATTGAAATGGCTAAAACTCCATTAAATGAGAACTGCTCAGCGGTTATCTTAAAAAAGCTTCCGGAGAAGCTTGGAGATCCTGGAAATTTTCTACTACCTTGTGTATTTCCGGGAATGGTTGAATGCTATGCCTTGGCCGATCTTGGTGCAAGCATCAACCTGATGCCTCATTCAGTATGGAAGAAACTTTCTCTTCCGGCTCTTACTACTACATGCATGACTCTTGAGCTTGCAGATCGAACCATATCTCATCCATGCGGCATTGCCGAAGATGTGTTTGTGAAAGTAGGTAAGTTCCATTTTCCAGCTGACTTTGTGGTTGTTGAATTCGACGCAGATCAAAAGGTTCCACTCATTCTTGGAAGAGGATTCCTAAAAACGGGCCATGCTCTTATTGATGTATTTAAGCATGAGATCACACTGCGTGTGGGTAATGAAGCTGTTACTTTTAACCATGATCAAACATCGAAGTACTCCTCAAATTATGACTCTAAATCGGTTAACCGAATCGATGTCATTGATATTGCTTCAAAGGAGTACTCTCAAGAAAGTATTGGTTATTTTCATAATTCTGTGAGTGGTAATCCCACCACATCTTCTCTACCTGTCATTTCCGACTCTTCCCCTTCTCTCACTCCGTTTGAGGGAAGTAATTTCAATTTGGAAGAGATCGAGGCTTTTCTCAAGTGTGATTCATTTCTAGAAGGAATTGATGACGCTGAGATTGATCTGGAGGGAGATATTCTTCTTCTTGAGAAAATGTTGAATCAGGACAATTCTCCTCCACTCCCTCCCGTTGAACTTCATAATGAGGAAATCAAATCAGTTGAGAAAAACGATGAATTTCCTGAGGTCGAACTCAAAGACTTACCACCTCATCTTGAGTACGCATTTTTGGAGGGTGATGATAAATTACCCGTCATTATTGCTAAAGATTTAAGTGATGAGGAAAAGACTGCTCTAATAAAGGTCTTAAAGTCACACAAGCAAGCAATTGCTTGGAAACTCTCCGACATAAAGGGTATCGACCCTGAATTTTGTACTCACAAGATTTTAATGGAGGATGACTTTAAACCAGCAGTCCAACACCAGCGAAGGGTGAATCCGAAAATCCACTATGTTATCAAACAAGAGGTTCTCAAACTTCTTGATGCCGGATTGATTTATCCCATCTCTGATAGTCCTTGGGTTAGTCCCATTCACTGTGTTCCAAAAAAGGGTGGCATAACTGTTGTCACAAATGAGGAGAATGAGTTGATTCCAACTCGATTGGTTACTGGGTGGCGTGTTTGCATTGACTATCGTAAGTTAAATGATGCCACCCGAAAAGACCATTTTCCTCTGCCCTTTATGGATCAGATGCTTGAGAGATTAGCGGGAAACGAGTATTATTGTTTCCTTGACGGTTTCTCGGGTTACTTTCAAATCCCCATTGATCCACAAGATCAAGAAAAGACTACCTTTACATGCCCTTATGGAACCTTTGCTTATAAACGTATGCCTTTCGGCTTATGTAATGCTCCAGGCACGTTCCAAAGGTGTATGATGACCATATTTACCGATATGATCGGGAAAACGATGGAGGTCTTTATGGATGACTTCTCGGTCATTGGGGATTCATTCCAAGCATGTCTCTCCAATTTAGAAAACATGTTGAAAAGGTGTAAAGACACCAATCTTTGTCTAAATTGGGAGAAAAGTCACTTTATGGTCAGAGAGGGCATTGTCCTCGGCCATAAGATATCAAAAAACGGGATTGAGGTTGACAGATCTAAAGTGGATGTCATTGCTAAATTACCTCATCCCACTACCGTCAAAGGTATTAGGAGTTTTTTGGGTCATGCCGGTTTCTATCGTAGATTCATACAAGATTTTTCTAAAATCGCCCGGCCTATGACTCATCTCCTTGAAAAGGATGCTCCTTTTATCTTCTCACCCGAGTGCATCAAAGCTTTTGAAACATTAAAGAAAAAGCTTACTGAAGCACCCATTCTGGTTGCCCCCGACTGGGATTTTCCCTTTGAGCTCATGTGCGATGCAAGTGATTTTGCTATCGGTGCAGTCCTGGGGCAACGAAAAGCTAAACATTTTCAGCCTATCCACTACGCAAGTAAAACCATGACTGAAGCTCAAACTCATTACACCACTACAGAAAAAGAATTATTAGCTGTGGTGTATGCCTTTGAGAAGTTTCGGCCATATTTAATCTTGACAAAATGTGTAGTGTATACGGATCACTCGGCTCTCAAATATCTCTTTGCAAAACAAGATGCAAAGCCGAGATTGCTCCGTTGGGTTCTCCTCCTGCAAGAATTTGATATCACAATACGTGATAAAAAGGAGCTGAGAACCTAGCTGCTGATCATCTATCCCGATTAGAGAACCCACACCAAGATGTTTTCGAGAAAAAGGAAATAAATGAAACATTTCCTCTCGAGACACTCAATGCGGTTGCTTTTCGTGGAGATTCTACTACCCCATGGTTTGCTGACCTCGCAAATTACCATGCGGGTAACTTCATAGTGAAAGGGATGTCGACCCAACAGAAGAATAAATTCTTCAAGGATGTTAAACATTACTTCTGGGACGACCCCTACTTATTCAAAATTTGTGCGGATCAAGTCATCCGACGGTGTATTTACGGACAGGAAGCTATTGACATTCTCAAAGCTTGCCATGCTGGACCCACTGGGGGCCATCATAGTCCAAACTACACCGCCAAAAAGGTGTTTGATTCTGGGTTTTATTGGCCCACAATCTATAAGGATGCCCAAGATCTCATCAAAACTTGTGAAGCTTGTCAGCGTCACGAAAATATTTCACAACGAAATGAAATGCCACAAAATGCTATTCAAGTTTGTGAAATCTTTGATGTCTGGGGCATTGACTTTATGGGGCCATTTCCATCATCTCGAGGAAATAAATACATTCTCGTGGCTGTTGACTATTTGTCAAAATGGGTTGAAGCGAAAGCCTTACCCACCAATGATGCCCGAGTTGTTGTAAAATTCCTGAAAGCTCTGTTTGCCCGTTTTGGAACTCCACGTTCTATAATCAGTGATCGTGGTACGCATTTTTGCAATGAAAAATTTGATAAAGTCATGCAAAAGTATGGTGTAACTCACCGTCTTTCTACTGCGTATCACCCACAAAACAAGTGGGCAAGTAGAAGTTTCAAATCGGGGTATTAAAAGAATTCTAGAAAGGACTGTAGGAGAAAATCGTGCATCCTGGTCGGATAAATTGGATGATGCATTATGGGCCTTCCGTACAGCTTACAAAACACCCATCGGGTGTACGCCTTACAGACTTGTGTACGGAAAGGCATGTCATCTTCCGATCGAGTTAGAGCACAAAGCCTACTGGGCCTTGAAACATGCTAACTTTGACCTCCAAACTGCGGGTGATCACCGTAAAGTTCAAATGAATGAATTAAATGAACTGCGTGATCAAGCATACGAGAACTCTTTGATCTACAAAGAAAAGACAAAGAAGATTCATGACTCTAAAATCAAGAACCGCGTTTTTAACGTTGGTGATCGAGTCCTTCTTTTCAATTCAAGATTAAAGATCTTCTCAGGCAAACTCAAATCCCGTTGGTCTGGTCCATTCACTATCACAAAGGTTTATCCATATGGTACCGTTGAGTTATCTCAAAATGACGGTCCAAATTTCAAAGTGAATGGTCATCGTTTAAAACACTACTTTGGAGAGGACATACCACCCATGGTTGTCCCGGATCTTCAAACTTTCCCCATGAACCAATAAATGCGGGGATCGAGTCAAGCTAGTGACTCGGTGAACAAAAACATTAGCAAAACATGGGTTTTCACCCGTGTCTCTGTTTTCTTTCTCTGTTCTACCACCTAGTGTGGGGGAGATGCCCCACATGTTGTATATATGTAAGTTTCAGTTAAAAAAAAAAAAAAAAAAAAATGTGTATATAAAATAAATGGCTATTAGTATTTCCCTTTCACGTTCTAAGTGTTGGTTTAACAACCGGTACTTTGAATAGTGAGGGCAATATTCAGTTCTAAGTGTGGGGGGGGAATTCTAGCAAATTTGATCAAATGTACCATCTAGTACCCCCATTTTTGCCAAAATTTTAAATTTTTATTTTTTTAGATCGCAATAAATGGTTATCAGTCCGCCATGTCTAACCCACATAAGGATTGGCTAATCCGAGAGCAAACGGCTCTTGGTAAAGATGTCTCAAATCCGTTGATGGCTTACAATTTGCCGAAAATTGTATGGTATTCGACTCGCCATATCTTTATAAGTGAAGAGTTGGCTAGCCCGCAAGGTTATGGCTTGTGGTTAAGGCAGTAGAAAACCATGATTGGTAATCAGCTCACCAAAGATAATAGTTGTAATTTATCTAAGAGTTGGCTAGTCCAGAAGCAAACGGCTTTTGGTAAAGACATATCAAAACCGTTGACAGCTGATGGTTTGCTCAAAATCATTTGGTTATCATTGTACCAAAGTATCACATACTAAAACATTGGCTACTCCAGAAGTAATGGCTTTTGGTAAAGAGAAAAATCCATTAAAGCTTCATAAAAGATTGCTAGGGACTAGCAATAGTTTAGTGTGGGGGATTGATGAGTGTCTAAATACTCATCATTTTTGTCTTATCTGAACTGCCAAAACATCCAAAAACACTCAGAAATGCATCAAAATACTGAAAATATCCCAGGGATTGTGTTTTATATGTTTCAAATGCAAAATGTTTAAAAACAATTGAAAAACGAACAAAGTTTGCAAAATTGGCAGTTTCAGTCCCTCAACTTTCAAAACTTGTCAAAATTAGTCCCTAAGCATTTGTTTTGTAAGAAAAGTCACCAAAGGTCCTTTTTAAATCATAAGTTGTCATATTTAGTCCTTTGGTGAAAAGTTTCAACAATTTACAAGTTTGGTCCCTGCACTTTCAGAATTTGCAAAAATGGTCCCTGGGAAATATTATTGTTGGAAATATTATGTATGGTCCCTGGATTATTGGAATATGGCAGGAATTACCCTTGGTTTATTTTTGGGAGATGTACAACTTCAGTCCTCCAATTTTCAGAAGTTACAAGAATGGTCCTTGTGATTTAACTATAAACCAATCCGGATCTTAAATAAATAAAACAAACCCATCCTAAACATAACCCAACCCATCCCCTATTAAACTAAACCCAGCCCAACTACAATACCCAAGCCCAAATCAATAAACAAACCGACCCAACCCTTTCTTATTAAACCCAGAAGGTTTGACTTAGTCAAATCCTTCTTCTATACCTTGACCCGCCAAAAACCACCAAACCAAAACCACCATTGTCCACCGCCCTTATCCTGACACCACCCACCCCCCTCCTCTTATATCACTTCACCTAACACTCCAAATGCATTCAATGCTTCTTCCCCACTCTCCTCAGACCCATGTGCTAATTTTCCCATTATACTCAATTTTGGCGCCAAAAAGTAGAATCGATGGCTGAGATGATTTCAAGACCAATCAAGTGATGGGATTTGATCAGAGGATGATGACTAAGGAAACCCTAATAAGTTTAGTATAAATAGATAGCAATGTAAGCCAATTCGAAAAAGTAGTTAATTAGTTAAAATCGTATTTTCAATTATAGTAGCCATAGTTTGTAATTTTCATTTCTCAGTTGTAATTTGTGTTGAATATAATCAAAGTAACCTAGTTTTAATTATCCTTGTTCTAAATTTCAAGTATTGTCTAGTTTCAAGTTTTATGATGATTCGTATAAGCTTTAAGCTAATTTAAATTACTATCAAAAGCTCCCACACCCTTGTAATAAGCTTATATAAGCTTTATATAGCTTCCTGTAAGCTTATTTAGTGTGCCTTAGTTCTCAATCTCAAGATACAAGAAAAGTCAACCATGGTCAACATAAGCTCCAATTAGTTGTTCTGGTGAAATAAGCTATTCAGGAAGGCTTAGGTAGTGTTTTCTAGCTTGTGTGAACAAGCTAGGAAAGGTTCTGGTCCTAGTTCTTTGTTTCACAGTCCACATCAGTTGTAAGCTTAATTCTCAATTTTAGCTTGATTTGTCATATCACTGTTCTACAGCTTATTGTTAGTCTATTTCTATAATTATTAGCTTATCAGTAGTTTACAATCATATTTCAATAGATTTCATCAGTATTATATAGCCTTTGTCTCATTTACTTTAAAAACCTATAAAAGCCAAAAATAACCTTAAATAAGCTAGCTTATTAAAAACTGCTTAATTGTATTTCATAATCATTAGTTTATACTTATTATAGCTTATTGTAATCCTATTAAACTTAATCTAGCTTAAAATCAGTTGGTTACTTTGAAAATACCAAAACAGGCACCAATAAGGGCTGTTTGGTTTAACTCAGTCAAACAAGTCAAAAACCTCAGTGTACTGTGCATTTACCATTTTCCCAACTTTGATCCATCTTAATTCAGTCCTTAGAAGCTGTTTTTAAGTTTTTCTAAGTTAATTAGATTGATATACTCAGTTTCAAAGTTATGTGTCCAATTCAGGTCATAACAAGCTCATATAAGCCAATATAATCCACAAGCTTATTCTGACCCTATTCTTGGTTTCTTTGAGTCCCTCATAGCCCACTTAGTGATATCCAATTGACTCAAAACCTTTGTGCCCTCTGCACACAGGCCTGCACAACACAAAACCAACACAGACACCATTTTCAGTTTTTAGTAGTTTTTATAGAACTTGAGTGATTTTTAATTTCCACATAGTAAGTCCTCATAAGCTAATTTTCTGGGTAATCAAACTCACCTAGCTTATCTACATATAGAATTTTTATTGTGATTTTTAGAAACCTTTTAAGCCTTCAATCCAACCCTCAAAAACAGCCAAATCTCCCCTGCACCAGGGGAGATCAGCAGACCTAGCCATAAGCTCACTTTTCATTAGCTTATTTATAAGCTCATATTAAGTCCTTAAGCCTTGATTTTTGTTTTATATATAGTTCATAGTACTAGCTTCTTATATTGTGACTTTCAGTCACAAGCTTGTAGCTTTTCATAGCTTTTTCAAAGCTCAAAAATCACTCAACTCCCTCAGTATATACTGAGTCAGTTGAGCATAAGCTTGTTGAAGAGCTTTTAAGCTTTTCAAGCTAGCTTTTCTTGGTTCTTTCAGCTTATTCATAAGTTCCTCAATCCCTTTGAGCTTTTTCCATAAGCTCATAGCTTATTGTCTAGCTTTTAGCTTAATTTGAAAATCCAAGTCCTAAAAACTAAAAAAAAAACAACTGTTAAGCTACATAAGCTTGTTCTAGCTTATTCAGTGACCAAAAAAAATAGTTCCTTCACAAAAGTTGTTTATAATTAGCTTATTAATAAGTTTGAATAAGAAAAAGTCCAAAAAAAATAAGTTAGCAAAAAGGTTGTGTATGGGATTCGAACCTGGGTTGCCTGGGTGACAAGTTCACTGCATAACCCACCTGGGCTAGCTCACTTCTCAGTTTTACTTTGCAAAGTTTATTCCTTAGCCTTTCTCAGTTTTCAGTTTTAAGCTTTAATAAGCTGTTTAGCTTATTAGCAGCTTATCTCCTTAAGTTGTTTCCTTCTTTTTAGTTTTCTTAGGTTTGTTTTCACTTAAGTTAATTTAGAAAAAAGTTTCAGAATTTATTTCATAGTTTTAATATTTTTAATCAATTAATTAGTTTAATATAGTAATTAAATCATAATAAATAGAATAATAATCAGAAAAATATAATTTTAATTTTCATAATTTTATTTTATTAAATAGAATCGAGGAAAAATATAATAACATTTTTAGACCTTAAGAAAACCAAAAATAGAAAAATAGTGATAGCTTCTATTTAATAGAATTTATCTTTTTAAATTTTTAATTAAGTAATTTTCATTTTTATAATTTTCTTAGCTTCTTTTTACTTAATAATATTTATAGAAAAAGTTTTAGAATTTTCTTTGTTCATTTAGTATTTTTTATAAATTTAAGAGGAAATTCCCAAACTAGGCCAAAAGTTTTGGCCTATTTCAAGAGGAAGCCAAAAACAAGTTCTATTTCCCATTTTGTCCACGCTCGACCGCTCGACTGCTCGACCCCATAAAACTAGCGACACGTGTCATTCCTTTATTGACACGTGTCATTCTTTTATTTTTTTATTAATAAAAATTTGGCCCACAATTGACCAATAAATTTGGCAACATTAGCTCCTTAACCAAACAAGCGTTTGCAAAGTTAGTCCTTTTATTAACGGCCATTTTATTTTAGTCCATTAACCAAACAAGCGTTTGCAAAGTTAGTCCTTTTACTAACGGCCTGTTTTATTTTAGTCCATTAACCAAACAAGCGTTTGCAAAGTTAGTCCTTTTCATTTTTGGTCCTTGCGATTATTATTATTATTCAAAAAAATTCAAAAGAATTTATAAAAATTCCAAAAAACTTATAAAAATTCGAAAAAAAATTATAAAATTTCGAAAAGTTTCGAAAAAATTTATAAAAAATCGAAAAATTTTTAAAAATTCGAAAAATTTATAAAAATTAGAAAAAGTTTTAAAAATTCAAAAAATTTTAAAAAATTAGAAAAAAATTTCGAAAAATTTATAACAATTCGAAAAAATTTATATAAATTCGAAAATTTATAAAAAATTCTAAAAAATGTATAAAAATACGAAAATTTTTTAAAAATTCGAAAAAATTTTAAAAATTCAAAAAATTTATAAAAATTCGAAAAAATTTTAAAAAATCGAAAAAAAATAATAAAAATTCGAAAAATTTATAAAAATTCAAAATTTTTTTAAAAATTAGAAAAAATTTATAAAAATTCAAAAAATTAGAAAAAATTCAAATAAATTTGAAAATTTCGAAAAATTTTAAAAAATTCAAAAAAAATTTTGAATTCAAAAACAATTATAAAAATTCGAAAAATTCGAATAAATTTATATAAATTCGAAAATTTCTAAAAAATTCAAAAAATTCATATAAATTCGAAAAATTCCTATAAATTCGAAAAACCTTATAAAAATTTGAAAAATTTATAAAAATTCGAAAAAATTTATATAAATTAGAAAAAAATTTAAAAATTTGAAAAATTAAGAATTCGAAATTTTTTTAAAAATTAGAAAATAAATTATAAAAATTAGAAAAATTTTATAAAAATTCGAAAATTTTTTAAAAATTATAAAAATTTATAAAAAGTAGAAAAAGTTTTAAAAATTCGAAAAAAACTTATAAAAATTCGAAAAAACTTATTAAAATTCGTAAAATTTATAAAAATTCATAAATTTTTTAAAAATTAGAAAAAGTTTATAAAAATTCAAAAAATTTGAAAAAATTTACATAAATTCGAAAAAACTTATAAAAATACGAAAAAATTCTAAAAATTCGAAAAAACTATTAAAAACTCAAAATTTTTTAAGAATTAGAAAAAATTTATATAAATTCAAAAAAATTATAAAAATTATAAAAAATTTTAAAAATTCAAAATTTTTTTAAAAATTAGAAAAAATTTATAAAAATTCGAAAAATTCAAAAAAATTTAAATAAATTCGAAAATTTTTTAAAAAATCAAAAAATTCAAAAAATTTAAAAAAATTTCGAAAAATTAGAAAAAATTTATAAAAATTTGAAAAAACTTTTAAAAATTAGAAAAAAAATTATAAAAATACGAAAAAATTTATAAAAATTTGAAAAATTAAAAAAAAATTTATATAAATTCGAAAAATTTATAAAAATTCGAAATTTTTTTAAAATTAGAAAAAATTGAGCAGCAGTGGTCGAGCGCTCGACCACCGCTGCTCAACCGCTCGACCACCGCTGCTCAACTGCTCAACCGCTCGACCACCGCTGCTCAACTGCTCAAATGCTCAATAATTTTCGAATTCGAAAAGAATTCGAAATGTGGTGGTCGAGCGGTTGAGCAGTTGAGCAGCGGTGGTCGAGCGCTCGACCACCGTTGCTCAACTGCTCAATTTTTTCTAATTTTAAAAAAAATTCGAATTTTTATAAATTTTTCGAATTTATATAAATTTTTTCTAATTTTTTGAAATTTTATAAATTTTTTCTACTTTTTATAAATTTTTCGAATTTTTATAATTTTTTTTCTAATTTTTAAAAAAATTTCGAATTTTTATAAAATTTTTCTAATTTTTATTAGGTTTTTCGAATTTTAAAAATTTTTCTAATTTTTATAATTTATTTTCTAATTTTAAAAAAATTTTGAATTTTTATAAATTTTTCGAATTTTTATAAGTTTTTTCGAATTTATAGGAATTTTTCGAATTTATATGAATTTTTCGAATTTTTTAAAAATTTTCGAATTTATATAAATTTTTTCGAATTTTTTGAATTTTTATAAATTTTTCTAATTTTTAAAAAATTTTCGAATTTTTATAATTTTTTTCGAATTCAAAATTTTTTTTGAATTTTTCGAAATTTTCGAATTTTTAAAAAAATTTCAAATTTATTTGAATTTTTTCTAATTTTTTGAATTTTTATAAATTTTTTCTAATTTTTAAAAAATTTTGAATTTTTATAAATTTTTTGAATTTTTATAATTTTTTTCGAATTTTTAAAAAATTTTTGAATTTTTATAAATTTTTTGAATTTTTATAAGTTTTTTCGAATTTTTAAAAAATTTTCGTATTTTTATACATTTTTTCGAATTTTTATAAATTTTCGAATTTATATAAATTTTTTCGAATTTTTATAAATTTTTCGAAATTTTTTTCTAATTTTTTAAAATTTTTTGAATTTTTAAAACTTTTTCTAATTTTTATAAATTTTTCGACTTTTTAAAAAAATTTTGAATTTTTATAAAACTTTTTCTAATTTATAAGTTTTTTGGAATTTTTATAAATTCTTTTGAATTTTTTTGAATAATAATAATAATCGCAAGGACCAAAAATGAAAAGGACTAACTTTGCAAACGCTTGTTTGGTTAATGGACTAAAATAAAACAGCCGTTAGTAAAAGGACTAACTTTGCAAACGCTTGTTTGGTTAATGGACTAAAATAAAACGGCCGTTAGTAAAAGGACTAACTTTGCAAACGCTTGTTTGGTTAATGGACTAAAATAAAATGGCCGTTAATAAAAGGACTAACTTTGCAAACGCTTGTTTGGTTAAGGGGCTAATGTTGCCAAATTTATTGGTCAATTGTGGGCCAAATTTTTATTAATAAAAAAATAAAAGAATGACACGTGTCAATAAAGAAATGACACGTGTCGCTAGTTTTATGGGGTCGAGCAGTCGAGCGGTCGAGCGTGATATAATTAAGTTAAGTCATTAACGCAGGCTTATTATGGAAGTAATATTCATTTTAACAAGTTATACAAATTTAGGGCCAAACGTGACAAGTTTTCATAGTTTAGGGTTAATATGTCAATTTAATAAAGTTCAGTGTCATAAATGTAAATTATCAAAATTTAAGGTTTAATTATGTCAATTATTTTATTCTAGGCTTAAAATGTAAATTAGCTTAATAATGACAACTTAGGACTCCGCCGTTTCATAAATTATAATAAAGTATTTTCGACATCATTTTAGACCGCAACAACCAAAATACAATTATTCACATCTATACCCCACGACTCACATCCATGTATAAACACGACACATTACCGAAAGCCAAAACCATTAACGAGACCACAAATTTATGAGACACAAGCACCATAAAAGGAATGCTAGTGAGACCCAAAACAAGACTCACATGAGAGGGTACACAACTTAACGAGACAACAATAATCTAAACTCTTCTCCCATGTTTACTCAGCGAGACAAAAACAATGTGGCAAGACCCATACTAGTTTTAACGTGACACCTATTTTACCACACACTCTACTCTTTTAACTCCGATTTGCATATATATTGTATGACCCACCAAAACCACGCCCCATGCATGCACACTCTTTTCTCTTATTTCCTGGTTTGAAAATGTAATTTTAGACTTAGACCAAAACCACAACCAGAATTTAAGTCCAATATCATATAGACCAGTCAAACCATACGCATAGCTACACCTTTATACAACAACCAATAGCAAACCATTTACATGAAATAACCCATACTCTGCCATTATCCTAATAAACAAACTTGAGCGCCCCATCCTTTATTTATTTATTTATTTATTTTTTTGATTTATATCTAGGCTTTTAGTCGAGTATTTGAGACCAACGCTGGTGTTTAATGACTAGATTTTAGACGTACAATCACAGCAGATTTGAAGGATCAAAAAATATAACCAAGACTCGACTCATGCATTTCATAGATTTATGATTTTATGCAACTTATATATGGTTCCTTTTATACCTTCTACAACAGGTTAAGTCTACATATTATCCGCCTCAGTATACAACCACTTTAACGTGTTCTTAGGGTTTGTAATATGGTGACGTTAGATCGAACAAGGGCTGTTAAACACGACCTCAAAACAGCTCGCAAGGTACGATACAAACAGGTTATACACAACCCCAAACTGACGATACAAACCCGGTCTTAGGCACTTATATATTCGTGGTTTCCTCAAGCGACATAAATATAGTTATTTGTATTATAGATAACCGCTTAGTACTCAACAACATTTAAGATTGTATGACTTGTTTCAGTTTTCTGGGTGTATACTTTACACGTATATATCGAATGAGAAAGAACAACAAAGGAGGACGATGAGGTTACCTTAGATCGGATATATGAATGAAACAAGGGCCACAAAGAACCAAAACCAAGATCTATCGAACCAAAACCCAATACCCTTCTTCGAATTCAGACACACCCACGTTCAGACCACCAAGTAGCACCCAAAATAAGTCTCCTTTTGCCGCCTTCGATTCGAACAGGAAGGAAAAAATAAGGTAGCAGCCGACAATGTGTAAGTTTGTGTTTAGGGTTTTGTTTAGAATTCTTGTGTGACGTGAAAAGGTGCATGTTTACTTTATAACGTGAGAGATATATCAAACAGGGAAGGTTGCAGATTTTGTGGGATGTGATTGATATCATTCAAAGTCAATGCTTATCTTTTCTTTATAATTTTCCTAGCCGAAAATTTGGATATGGCTTCAATATCATGTCACCTAATATGGACATGGTTTAGAGAACTATGTTTTGTGATTTATATGCTTTTAAATAATAATAATAATGTATTATATACACAATTCGGTCCATGTACATTTCAGGTGAAATAATACTCTTTTGTACATTGTAAAAATATTTGGAGCTTGCCTCAAACTTATTACACTTGCTTTGTAGTTCGTTTCCAGATATTTGGGATTAATTCGGTACTTTAAATAAGCGTTAATTAATTTTTAAAGTTTCAGGGGTAATTTGGTAATTTTTGCATGTTTTAAATTTTCGGGTTTTACAAAGTACACCAACCCGTGAATTAACAAACCAACCAAGTCACCATAATTTCTCAATTCCTGCCGATCTCGAAGCACAAACTTATCCCGAAAAATTAGTCACACCCCGTAAGTTTTATTAAGTCTAAATCCAAGTCCAGCCTACACGTCCAAAATTAATCTCACGGGATTTTACAGCTCTTGAGATTTAAACCAAGAAATCGAATCTTTCACGGGATTTTCTAAAATCTACAAGAGAAACCGTAAAATCAACAAGAATAGCTAAGAGTGAAGTGCAATACTACTCTTCGAAATGCAAGTTATAGAAGTCAGATGTCAACTTGATCAAATTGTAATTAGTCAAGTCACAGTTTGTTAAATTGCAACAAGTCAAATTGCAATCAACCAAATCGCGATAAGTCAAATCGCAAGTGTCAACTCGCAACGTCAAATCGCAACTGGTCAAATCGCAATCAGTCAAGTCGCAACAAGTCAAATAGCAACTTGTCACCTCGCAATTAATCAAATCGCAATTTGTCAACCATAACTCAAATCGCAAAGATTAAATTGCGGGCTCACTCAACTCGTAGGTGCCAATAGGACAATGCTGCCAGATCCACAGTTCTGAAATCACATAGACATTCATATACCCAAATAACCAGCCGTGACGTGTGTATCTTCGTGAGAATGTTGACCGAAATACCATTCCTTTTAGTCAACAATATGGCAAAAATAAATTAACACCATGTACAAATAATACATTTGTTGACTAAACGCTTTGTGTAAATTGTAAAGTGTTAACCAATTTACACAGATAGATGATTAAGCCCACCATTCGATTAAGGCCCACCATTCTATTAACACCTTGTGTAAATTGTGGATTCACGTCAGGTTCACCATTCGATTAAATAGAGACACGGCCCACTTTTCAATGGTCAGCCCACCATTCAATTCAATGGACAGCCCAAAAACAAGTCACGGATCCAAACCACACTAACCCTAAAATTTCGGTATTTAACTCCCACTTTAGCACAAATCCTAACCCTAATCACCAAAACTATCTGCCCCCTTCCTCTCTTCCATTCACTTATCCACCAAACAACTCAAACCCAGATCTCTGCAAAATTAATATGCCCTTGTCTCATCACAATACATTCTTTCTCAACTCAACAGACTCCTCCATCTTCATCATTCACATCACCAAGCACATCTGCCATCTTCATCATATCATACCCATCGAACACAAATTAAAAATCAACCCACTTTAGATACTGATAACCTATAAGAACGCACAATCTAAGAGGAAGATTCAACAATAAACGGCTACAAGATCTTGAAAGGTCTCGGGTAGGTTATAATTGTTGTTGTGTCCGAAAAAAATTATTTATCAATGAACGAATTAAAGAAACGAGAATAACATGAAGGTTATGACTCTTTCTTTTTAGTCGGATATAAAAGGGGCATGAGGCTTCATCATGGATCGATGATGGTCATGCTCAAACTAAAAAATCTTTAAAAGATTTACGGAAAAGTTTGAACAAGCTGAGATCTTGATTTGTTAATATGTATGTTTGAGTCTTGTTTGTGATGTGAGCATATGTGATGATAGTTAAGAGAAGATGAGATAGATTGTGTATAGGTGTTGAATGGAACTGTCATCGGATTGGATAATGGATTGGTTGTGGCTGTAATTTGTTTTACTTTCGATTGGATTTGTTTTTTTTCGAATGAAGTTGTGTTTGTTGCTATAATTTGTTTTGAATCGTGGATTGTTTGAGGAAAGTGTTGTTTGTTTGGTCTGGGTCTGCTTTACTGCTTCTCTCCTTTTAATCTTTCATTTTGACATTTGATAACACGTTGACCAAATATGACCGTTTGACCGTTTGACCGAGTGACAGACAAACCGCATGGTCTGCAAAAATTAAAGCAGCATAACCTTTGTTTAGGTTAGACAAACCGTATCTATGAACGGATAGACAAACCGCATCCATGAACGGATAGACAAACCGCATCCATGAACAAATAGACAAACCGCATCCATGAACGGATAGACAAACCGCATCCATGAACAAATAGACAAACAGCATCCATAATCCATGAACAAATAGACAAACAACATCCATAATCCATGAACAAATAGACAAACAGCATCCATAATCATACAGACAAACCGCATCCATGAAAAAATAGACAAACCGCATCCATGAACATTCATACAAACCGCATCCATGAAAAAATAGACAAACCGCATCCATAATCATTCAGACAAACCGCATTCACGTGACAAACCGCATCCATGAACATTCATACAAACCGCATCCATGAAAAAATAGACAAACCGCATCCATAATCATTCAGACAAACCGCATTCACGTGACAAACTGCAACTTTGACCAGTCAAAGCTGTCACTTTCACACTTTTGTTTTTATACCAGTTTTGGATACATTCCAAATTGCACCCAAAAGTACCCACAAACCGCATCCATGAGCACTCATTTGACACAAGCAGCAACCAAGAACAACCACAATTCTTCAAAACAAAGATGGTCGACTTTTCTTGTTTCTTCTTCGAATAACAAACTGAGCTATATTACTATCTACGAATAATATAGCAGCAAACAAACCAATACGAATCTAATCATTGACCACCTCGAATTACTTTTGACCACAAAAAAAACTTCGAATAATTCAATAATAAAAGATTCGGCTGAAATTCATTTGCTTTCAAGTTTCTTCATTTCAATCTTCCTATAATACATCAAAGTGACAACAAAATCATTTAATGTACTGGGCCATCTTTTTCTTGACTTTGTTCAAGAATATCAAGCTATTTGTTTGATATCAGTCAACACTTAATATAGTTTATTATAAACCGAATCAACCAAATCATATGAAATCAGTCAAAGATGTAGAAAAAAATAAGCACGTGAAAAGCAATACATGATATTCGAACCAAGAAGATAAAACAAAAAATAGACACCGACCGGATCTAGTTCTTGAAATGATATTCGAACCAAAAAAAACAAGAGAAATAGACACCCGAATCCAAGCACACACAATCAATCGAACCTAACCATGGCTCTTGATACCAATTGAAGAATATGAACATCTTGATTGTGTGGATCGGGTGGTCTTGGATGGTGGAAGAACATGATGTTCATGGTTGGAGTTAGTGAGAGAAAGCTAGAGAGATGGAAGGGAAAACTTGTGTGTATTAGATTAGTAGGTGAAATTGTGACAAGAGTTCCAACCCTTCCCAAGTGTGTAACCATGGGATGAACAGAGATCGGGTTTGGGTTGGGTGGTGGTGTGGGAATAGCATCGTTAT